>CAUYRT010022359.1:0-17379 GCA_963574885.1 Lepilemur ruficaudatus
AAAAAAATATATATATAAAAAATTAGCCGGGCATGGTGGCGCATGCCTGTAGTCCCAGCTACTCGGGAGGCTGAAGCAGGATTGCTTGAGCCCAGGAATTTGAGGTTGCTGTGAGCTAGGCTGACGCCACAGCACTCTGGCCTGGGCAACAGAGTGAGACACTGTCTCAAAAAAAAAAAAAGAAAAGGAAAGAAAAAAGAAATTCTCTGATCTACCTATGTCTCATCTGTATAAGACCCTCATTCCAGAAGGGTCCTGTCCTATAGCCGGGAGGAAGGAATACTACACAGAGGCCAAGAAAAATCTGAACAGAAAGGCTTTGTTGAGTTTCCCTACTCAGTCTGTTACCATTAGATCATACCCTTTTTGTCCAGCTGTCCATTGTTCATTGAATCTAAGCCTAAAAATGGACAGTTGTCCCTGGGTTTGGGGTCTTCATTTCTGAAGGCTCCTGTGTCACGTAAAACTTTGATTGAACAAATTTGTCCTTCTCTTGTTAATCTATCTTTTGTTATAGGAGTGTCAGCCATGACCCTTACGATGGCTGAGGAAAGGTAGCATGCCTTCCCGGGCCCTCTCTATGACAGACAGAGTTGTGCTTTTATTTGTCTGTCTCCCCCACTAGAATGGACACTATTTAAAGACAAGGGCTTTGTTTACTTGCAGAATCCTCAGTGCCTTGGGGCAGTAAACACTTGCAAAGTGGCTATTTGACTGTTTCTCCACTGGAATGTCAGCTCCTGAGGGTGGAGACTGTGTCTGCTCTGTTCACATACAGTCCCAGTGCCCAGCACACAGCAGGTGCTCAGTAAAAGACTGTCAATGTACAGGTTGAGGAATTTGGGCCCAGAGGGAGGAATGGACTTGTCCAAGGCCCTCCCCTGAGGGCAGCAGAGCCGAGACCAGTACCCAGCGCTCCGCAGCCCTCCTTTCCCCATCCCAGAGCACACCAGAGCCCAGGCCCTTTTGTTCACTGAGTCAACACAGTTTATTACTTAACTTCACTTTCACCTTCACACAGACTATTTCAAAGAGCTGGAACAAGTGTGGGTGGGGGGTAGGGGAGGGACACGTGCCCCTCAGGAGCCAGGACCCCTGGCCGGCTTCCCCGGACCAGGGTAGGGGAGGGAGCATCAGGCCGTCCTATCTCTGGGCACCAGCTCTCCACGTGCACGCGCACAGCAAGCCAGCAGCTCCTCACACATAAATACAGACACGCTTAACAAAAATAGTATATCATCTTCACAAGGAATAAAAACTAGTCTCGAATATGTACAGCAGAGAGCCCAGGGTGACTGGAGCTGGGCTGGGACCCCCAGGACAGGCCAAGGGTGGAGCAGAGGAGAGAGGGAGGCCTGAAGCGCTCCTGGCCAGGCCACTCTGTCCTTGGCAGCCCGGCTGCCCAGGCTAGATGGCCCCTCCAGTCTGCCCCACCCCAACCCTGTGCACCAGGCTTTTCTTCTTGCCCTTCCTGCCTGAGGTAGGGAAGACCCAAGGGCTCCCACGGCTGTCCCTATAGCTCCCCTTCACCTCTGAGCTGAGGCCCCTGAACCACTGGATCCCATGGGCAACAGCCCAAGGCAAAGATGCCACCAGCTGATCTCCTTGCAGGAAGTGAGGCAGCTGAGGCCATAAACAGCTCTGCCTTGGGCTCAGTTGGTCCCTCAGTCATGGTCATGGGAGCCAGGGGAGGGGAAGGGACTATGGTGGTACTAAAATGCAAGGGCCACCCTAGCTTTGGCATGGGGTGCTTCCTGCAGCTATAGCCCCCTCCCTCCTGGGTGGTGCTGGCCTCTAGCCAGAGGTCTCTGGAGGACATTCGGACTAGGAGTGGGGACTTTGGCCAGACCAGAGGTGGGGAGGGAGTCCTGGTCCTTGCTTCTTTATTCCAAGCAGCCTGAATCCCTAATTAGTCAAAACTGGCCCCTAAATGGCTCTTGGGGGCGGGGATGGAAGGAAGAGGAGCCCAGGTCCAGGGGTGGGGTGGGGGATGGGAAATGATCAATTCTGAGGCCACAAACATCAAAACAAAGGCAATCTAGTCTCTCTCGGGAAGAGGTTCCTAAAACTTTCCAGCTCCCTGGCAGAAAAGCATTCTTGGGTAAGGGTTCCACCAATCAGGCAGGGCCCTCCTGCCCCCAGCCACAAGCCCTCTCCTACCTGCCTGCCTCCATGGGGCAGATTTAGGGGAAACTTTGGGGATTTTGAGGCTGAGAGAACTGAGGTGTGGGGGAAGGTGGCTCTCACAAAAGCGTGGTAAATTCTAGAAAACTAACTGCACGGGACCAGGTCTGGGCCCAACCCAGTGGTAGGTGGGTGGGCGGGCATGGGCTGCATGTAGTGGTTCTCCTGGTGGCAATGGTGGCTGGACGGAGGGACATGGTGGGGCAGGGGGACGGGAGGGTGAGTGGATGGTCAGTGTCTGGTCATTTCCGACTGAAGAGCGAGCCCAGCAGAACCACGCCAGCCACAGTCATGCCCGTCAGGAACCAGCGGTTGAAGCGTTCCTGGCCCTTCCGGCTCTCAGCTGCTGCATTGTTCCCGTAGAGTTCCACGAAAGTGTCCTGCAGGGAGAGAGAAGAGAAGGGAAGACACCCTTTGAGTCCTCGGATAGCAGTGTGGGTGGGTGGGAGAAATCAGGTGGCCATCTGCCTGCAATAGCCTGGGTGATTCGAAAAACTGTAGCCATGAGTACCCACTCTGGGCCAGATAAAGGGTTAAGGGCTGCCCTCGCTCCTGCTCCCCAGCTGGGGATGAGCAATCCATGTGATTGCTGAGAAAACAGGTGCAGAGGGGGAAAGAGCTTGTCTGAGGTCAGAGAGCTAGGAAGTGGTACTCACTCCAGACCCCAAGGTAGGAAAGAGATGGGCAAGGTCAGAGAACGAATGGGCAGGCAGCCAGGTGGCTAGAGCAGAGTACCAGATGAGAGAGCAGGGGTGAGCAGGAGCCAAACTACGTATGGCCTGGAAGCCACCAGTAGCTTGGGTAGTGCTCTTCACTGCTGCGCCAGGAGGAAGGAGGAGGAGGAGGGATGGGGATAAATACTCAGAGAGATTAGGGACAGATTCAAGGGTTGAATGGGTCTCATGACTTTCAGCCAGACAGAGGCTCCTTCTCCCTCTGGAAGGAGCCTCTAGCCAGGGCAGGTTGGTAGCTGGGAAGACCAGAGCAGAGCAGAGAGGGTAACAATGATGTAGGACTGGCAGGTCCTCATCGTGGGGTCTATGAGGCCCTGTCCCTGTCCCCCACCCCAGCAAGTGTGACTTGGCCTAGGAGGTGAGTAACTGACCTCCGCCCTGAAGCTAGGTCAGGAGGGAAGCACATTATATGGGGAAGGAGGAGCTGTGGGCTAAATTACCCAGCTTAGGGTGCAGCCCGCCTGTGGGGCAGGGAGCGGGGACGCTGAGAGTATCCTTTCATGAGTAAGCTTTGCACCCAATTTGTCCTGTAATCCTCCCGACAATGCTGCAATGTGGGCTGTCTCTCCCTATTTACAGACCAGGAAGCTGGGCCTCTGAGGGCTGAGCGACTTGATCAAGGTCACCCAGCTTTGTCAGTGGTAGAACCAGAATCTAAACCTGGTGTCCAGCCCTTAGAAATAAGTGCTCAGTGTGTGGGGGGAGTGAGTGGGCCACTGGCTGGCTCCAGAGCCCACGTTCTTGCCTCTCTACCAAGCCTCCCACACACCGAGCCTGCATTTCTACCTGGTCCCAAACGCCCAAGTGGCTGTACCCAAGACAGGGCCCGCCATCTCCAGTTATCACAGGTCCTGCCCACAGTCTGTCACTTGTGACACCTGCCTGGCCCCACTTCTAGTCTTGATGACCACTCTCAGTCCATGCTCCATGCAGAGATTTCTAAAAACACAGATCAAGTTACAACATGCCTGTGCTCAAAGTCCTCCGGCAGCTTTCTCCTGCACTTAGCAAGCAAGTGGCATTTATTTTTGTATCCCTGGTACCTAGCAGAGTGCCACTGAGCTGCTGACTTGACTGAAAGAATTCTCAACATTTATTAAGCCATTAGTGAGGTAGCAGTAGGCATGAGCCAGAGGCCTTAGCAGACACTTCCCGTCCAGTTGGGGAAAAGGACACTGGGAAAGCCCTCCATTCAGACCACATTCTAAGCTCTCAACCTTCCCAAGGCTGGAATGAAGTCCCCATTCCTCACCTGGCCAGTGAGCTCTAGTGGGATCTGGCCCTGAGCCCTTGCTGAGGGATGTCCCCACCCCTATCTACCGCACACTTCACTCCAATCACACTGGCCTCCTTGCTGTTCCCTCAGCTTCTCCTGCCTCGGGATTTTGCTGCACTTGACCCCCTCCCTCATTTCACTGTGACTCCGTTCAAATGTCACCTCCTCAGACAGGCCTTCCCTGACCAGCAAGGAGATAGGGTGAGTACTTTGTGAAATGGTACCCACCCCATCTCTTTCTACCTATTCCTTTACCTTGCTTTATTTTCCTCTGCAGTACTTTTTTTTTTTTTTTTTTTTAAGAGATGGGATGTCACTGTGTTGCCCAGGCTGGAGTGCAGTGGCTATGCACAGGGTGATCCCACTACTGAGCAGCACCGGAGTTCCGACCTGCTGTGTTTCTGACCTGGGCCAGTTCACCCCTCCTTAGGCAACCTGGTGGATTCCCGTTCCTGAGAGGTTACCATACCAATGCTGAACTTAGTGTGGACACCTCATGGGCATCGTGCACTACAGTCCAGAACTCCTGGGCTCATGTGATCCTCCCACCTCAGCCTCCTGAGTAGCTGGGACTACAGGTGCATGCACCACTCCACCAGGCTTTTCTTCTCCACACTTTTCATAACCAGATTCTATACTTTGCTTTTGTTATGATTTATCTCCTGTAGAGGTGCTGTCTTGTTTCTATATACCCAGTGTCTGGTGTATAGCTGGTGCTCAATAGAAGCATGAATAGAATAATTGTGCTGCATGTTTACTATGTGCCAGGCATTGTTATCCCATTTCACCTTCATCAGAATCCCCAGAGGCGCCACATTCACAGATAAGATGACTGAGGTTTAAAGCAGGGAACATTCAGCTAACAGATGGCAGAGCCAGGATCAGACTGCGGAACTGCCTGGCTTCAGAGTGAGTGCTGCTACAGCACAGCACTTCCCTTGAGGGGGATGAGGGGTGGGGCGGAGGGACCTGTCCTGTCAATAGTGCTGAAAGGATTCTGAGGAAAAGGAGCGTGGGAGCAGCGTGGAGGTGGAGCCCAGGATCCAGGATCTGGGGAGAGGAGGGCAGTGGTTGGCGTGGAAATGCCTCTCTGTCTCCCCCTCATCCTGCACAGCCTCTGTGGGTCTTGGCAAACAAGAAAACTCTTATGGGAGGCTTAATTTTTTCTGCTCCTGAGTTAAGGAGGTCCAGGTGGAGTCACAAAAAAGGCTTATCAGTGATGGAGAAGAGTTCTGGGCTGTGAAGGCCCTGGCCATGAAGGGCCACATGGCTGTGAAGGCCATGGGAGAAGGCCCTGGTTATCCCAAGGGGCCAAATGTCCCACAAGAACCAAGGACGCTGGGGTTGCAGCCAAAATGGGAAAGGCCTGGCTCCCTTGATGGGAATTTTCCTGAAGTAGAGGGCTGGCAGCCATAGGAAATTTTCGGCTCTGAGACTGGATTGAAGTAAACAGGCCCTGTCCCTGCAAGGGCACAAAGCATTCACTGTCCAGGAACAGTCATTCTAGGGTGGAGGGAACATTCTCATTTCAGTACCACAGAGAACAAGGCACTGACCCGCCCGTCCTCACTCTTGTGGTCCTGGTCAGGACAACTTCATCTCTACTGCAGCTCCTTCTCCTGGGGCGTGGGGAGTAGGATTTCCAAGGGGCGTGGATTCTGGGGATTGCTTTTGCAGAGAGAGCACCAGCAATACGGGGCGTGCTGTTCCAGGGCGGGTACTGGAGAGGCGGTGGTGTGGGTATATTTAGCCCACAGTTCACACGACACACTTGGAAACAAACACAGCCATTTTCTCAGCGGGCGGCTGCTCTAGACAAATAAACAGGATTGTAGAGCAGCTCTGGTCTGGAAAAGCAGAGATAAGCCCCCACTGCTCCTTGGGTGGCTCCCACTGGTATTAGCCGGGCGTGGCATGGTGGGCAATGGATGAAGTCTAAGAGTGGATTGCAGTGAAGTCTCTGATGTCACAGAGGTATCCAGGAGACCCAGGCCCAAGGGCCTGTCTGCATCCTCAGCTTCGGTCAGAGCAAAGAAGGGAAGTTTCTCTTTGTAGCTGACTTCCATGTTGGGGTTTTTAGGGCCACCAGGGACAGGCAATGGCTAATGATGGGACAGTCATGGACTCCTAGCCAGGCATATCCCACAAATCAGCAAGGCCAAAGCCACCTGTCCATTCTACAGTTTCCCACCACCAGTTTGTGGTAGAGCCTTGACTAGGAACCCAGGTCTCCTAGCTTGGTCTTCAGGAGAAGCCCAACCTAGGACCACCTTCAAAGTCCTTCCTCCAACAGCCCTGGCCATATACATGGGATGGCCTCACACTGCATACTCCAGAGTGCTTCAAGCCCTATGCCTTTGCCAACACTGTGTCCTCTAGTTGGTCACCCTCCCCATACCTCCCTTAGTTAGCCAACCTCTACTCAGTCTGCAAGACTCCACTCTGGAGTCCCTTCTTGCTGGCTGATTCCTCCCCCCACTCTGGGATGGATATCTCCTTTGTGCTCCCAGGGTCCCTGGACTTTTGTTCATACCCTAAATATTTATTGAGCACCTACTGTGCTCCAAGCCTGGCACTGGAGACTCAGCAGTGAACAAGGCTTTCATGAAGCTTATGTTCTAGTCTATTTTCAATGGCAATGAGATTACCTCCAATGCAGCAAAGTGAAAAATTCTTAGATATTACAGTGGTTTGTGGCTCTCCACAGGCCACAGTACATAAAGAGATGCACAGTATAGCTGTGGTATTCAAATTTCATGGGGGGGAGGGGTGTGGCAATTAGGACAAAAAAGTCTAAAAAGACTCCTTGTGGGGGTGGGGCTAAGCACAGAGAGGATAACAAGAAAAAAAACAAGATAATTGCAGAGATGATGGGGCTTTGAAAAAAATAAGTCATGGGGAGGTAACAGAATACCCAGGGGACTGGGTGTAGGTGGAGTGGTCAGTTAAGAAGTTGGGTCTGAGAAAGTGAGGTTTGGGCTGAGACTGGAATGATAGAGAGGCAGCCATGGGAGATTTTAAAATCTTAGCTAAGAAAGAGCATGTTCCAACAGAGGCAACTGAGGCCCTGAGGCAGGAAGAAGAGGAAGGGGTGTCCCTGGGTTGATGCCTTCTGTCTGTGTGCCAGTTTTCCCCAAGAGTCTGGGGGCTCAGTGCAGGCAGGGACCAAGTATGACCCAGGACTGAAACCCAGGGCCCACCGAGATGGGCACAGACTGACTTTAGCTAGCTCTCTGTCCATAGGCAGCCAACTGAATGATGCAGGTCACCCTGCAGCCACCTGCAACTCTGCACAAGTCAGGCGAAAAGGTTGCATGATGCCCAGGGGAAGGGGCCCAAGCGCCAGTGGATCACCCACACTGCCAGGGGCTAAAGTATAGTCCCTACTGGAATCTGATCAGTCTTTCAATTCCTGTCCCTCTCCTCTGTCACCGCCTACATTCCTACTTCTTTCTAGCAGTGTGACTTTGAGCAGGTTACTTTGTTTTCTGGTCCACAGTGTCCTCAGTTGTTAACAATAATAAAATTAATAACTTATTATGATAGCTGACTTATATGGAACATTTGAATGTTTCACCTATGCCAGGCACTGAGCTAAAGCACTTTATCCTGACTAGGCCATATTCCTCAATTACACATACTATCATACTCACTTGAGAGATCATTTTTTGCCCTATCTTCCCTACTACACTGTGTGCGGTTTTGTCACCAGCATCTCTAGAACCCGGTGCTATACCTAGAAAACGGCAGATGCCATTCTAAGAGAATCTATTTTAGATGAACAAATGAAGGCTTTCATTAATCCTCGTAACATTTATCAATAGCCCCATTTTACAGACGTGAAAATAGAGGCTCCAGAATTTACTCAAGATCCGTATCTAGGAAGTGGTAAGACTGGGATCTGAGTTCTGGCCTCTCACTCATTCTGATGTCCAATCTTGCCATCTTAGTCCCTGCTATCTCTACACAAAGAAAACCTGAACTCCTCAGTGGCAGCAGCTGCCATTTCCTGAGCACTTACCCTGCAAGGCACTCTTTTTGTAGATTAGATTAGTTCATTAGTTGTCTCTACGCTCTGTCAGCGGGTACTACTGTTAACCCATCACACAGCCAATGGACCTGCAGCCCACAGATGGTTTGTAACTTGCCCAAGGCCATGTAGTGAGCTGGTGACCTAGCTGGGATGCCTACACTGACAATCTGGTTCCAGTGCCTTTACTCCTAACCTCAATGCAGTATTCTGCTCAGTTTCAAAAGGACAATACTTCTAAAGCCCCCATTGTGGGCCAGGTGAGCACATCTGTGATTGAAGGAGGTCCTCATTCTAAGCCCAGGTAAACTGACACTCAGAGATACTAAGAGATATAGCTAAAGCAGGTAAGTGAGAAGCCGGTTTTAAGCCCCAGTATGTTCAGTAGCAAACCGCATATTCTGGGCCAGGGTGATCGATGGCCCTGGGTCCCTCTAGGAGGGTAAAGTGGCCTGAGGCCACCAGCTGAATGAATAAGCTCTGGCTCCAGCCAGCTGAGGGGAACCGGTGCCACAGGAAAAGGATGTGACGAAAACCTGGAGGGAAAGTGAAACCATTCCGTCCTGGCTTTAGTGAGGAACAAGCATCTGTGCCAGACGGGCCCTTCCTTCCTCTTGGGTGACTCTGGAGGGCCCAGGCCCACTGCTTCCTTCCTGCTTGGTTATTTCAGGAAAGAGGTGGGTGGAGAAGAGGAAGGGGCTCCTAGCAGCCAGGGAAAGTGCCAGGGACATCATGATTGTACCTTGCCCTGGCCTTGTCACAGCCCTGCATGGGCAGGCTATGAGTCATTTGCAGAGTCACTTTCTGCTCCTGGCCTCAGTTTCCCTGAGAGAGGCTGATAAATGCCTGCCGAATAGACAAACAAGGCCTTGTTAGGTGATCCCTGGGAGATAGTAAGAAGGGGGGTGGGGCAAAGGAAGAGGCCTTATCACTCCTTGGCAGGGAGTGGCAGGTGGAGACTCGAAGAAGTGAGGTTTGTGGTTGGAATCCACTTCCCTTGGCTTTCCTGGGGGACCGGTTGGACTTAAGAGATGTGAGAGGAACACAGCCTTTTCCCTCTAGCTCAGGGAAATACAGGCCTGTATGTGGGCAACTTGGGGACGCAGCTCACGGGGGCAGGGGCAAAGAGAGCGGTGGCCAGACTGTGATGGGGTCAACACCTCAGTCCAGCTAGCACAGCCGTGAGGACCACAGCAAGCTTTTTGACTTCTGAGCCTTAGTTTCTCCTGCCTTGACCTCACAGACAGTAGTGGTGAGATCATGGGGGACCCAAACCACCTGGGCTTTAGGGACTATTTGGAGGCATCCTCACAGCAAACCCCATGATAATCTTTCTCCAACTCTGCCCCTGTCAGCTGCCAGCCTCTCCTCCACTCCCTCCCCCAGCATTAGTTCTAAGAAGCTATGTCTGACAGATGTGCTCATTTCTCAGAAAAGGAAGTGGTTGTGCCGGGAGGCGATAACACCTCCGCTGGGGAATCGAGAAAGCTATCAGGCCCAGCAGCTCCAGTACAGGCTCTCCATCTACCCTGCTCAGAACCAGGACGCTGGGCTTGGGAGCAGAGAGAGAGAATTCAGAAAAACATTTACTGGGGGCAGAGATGCTCATTTGGGGGCTCACAACCTCCTTCCTTGGAAGTGATGGTGATAAAACAGCTGATATTTACTAGGTACCAGGCATGGTGTTAAGTGTTCTGTGTATAATAATTCACTTAAGTCTCACGATAACCCCACTAAGTGCTGTTATTACTCTCCACATTACAGATGAGGAACAGAAGCAGAGAGGACAAGTCACACAGTTCATAAGAAGGAGTAAGGATTTCCATGGGTGGAAACTTCCATGGGTTTGAAACAGACCCACCGTGTGACCTTGGCACTCCATTTTTCTGAACCCCATCTGTGAAATGCGAGAATTAGGGGTGAACTTGAGTATCACGTGGAAGGTTGTATGGGTATGTTGTAACAAATGTAAAGCTCCTAGAACTGTGCATAGCACAGTTAACTTGGAGTAAATGTCAGCTACTATTACTGTTCCTACTATTACAGTGGTCCCCAATCTTTCTGGCACCAGGGACTGGTTTCATGGAAGACAATTTTTCCATGGATGGAAGTAGGGGTGTGGGGGTGGGGCACAGAACTCTGTGGCCTGGTACCAGTCCACAGCCCGGGGGTTGGGAACGGCAGTCCTATTAGATGAAGGCTCAGCTTGAGTCTTGTCCATGGCCTACAAGGCCCTGCAGAGTTTCTGCAGTTTGGTCCAGGTCCAGGCTGCTTTAATCGTCACATACCATGTTCCGTTTGTTCAGCCTCGGGACCTTTGCTCATGCTGGTCCTTCTGCCAAGCTCTCTCCTACTTATCTCTTAGGTCTTAATCCACAGGTCACTTCTTCAAGGAGGCCAGCTGCTCATTTCCTTCCCCATTTGACCATGGGCTCTATCCCCTAGGCCGAGCCCAGTGCTGGGCCCAGAGAAGGTGCTGAAGAGTACGGCTGACTGGTGGACAGTGAGGAGGGAAGAGAAGAACAGCTAGTTCCCTCTTTCTTCAGCCTCTTCCTCACCGCATGGCAAAACTAGGATGAGGCCCCAAGACACTAAGTGATTGGGCAGAGCGCCTAGCATTCTCCAGACACCAAGTTCTCCCAGGCTCAGGAAGGGCGACAGGAAGTTTATGGGAAGGCTCTAGAAAAGACATCTCCTGCACTGTGCTGAGGTAACAGGCAGGAGGGACTGGGGTAGCAACCTACAAACACTAGGGCCAACCCTCTCTCTAAAATTCTACTTTCTTAATGGGGTCTTTGCCCCAAGTGCTCCATGGTCCAAAGCAGCTTCTCCTTCCTTTTCTCCACCCAAAGCTATGCCCACCCCCTCGCCTGGATGCTGTGGAGAACAGAGCCCTGGACTGACAGTGGATGTGGGTTTCATTTCCCAGCTCCATCACTGGTTTGCTTGGGGTGAGTCCGTTCCCCTGTCTGGGACTCTGGGAAAGTCTGGGACTTTCCCTATCTGTTAAGTGAAGGGATCATCTCAAAGGGTTCTGGCAGTGATGCAGTGTGAGGAGGATGACAGTAACTCACACATGGACAAAGGAGTGACTACCTGGGTTATCTCTCTCAGGGGTATTGAAAAGATCCATGAACCTAGAGGATGTTATGCAAATAGGAAAAAAAAAGAAAGAAAGAAAGAAAAGATCCAGTAATTAGTGTGTAAGGCGAGAGGCAACATTTCGAAGTAGAAGGATTTGTTGCCACAACAGGGTTTGGTCCTCCTCCACCTCAAAGCCTGCTGAGCCTTGCTCGCAAACCTGCAGGATTGCACGGGGAGAGGGCAATGGGCACATACGACCCAGGGCAAGCTCCTTGGAGGGAACAGACCTTCCCAGGCTCTAGCCCCTATGGCCTGGACCTCTTCACCCTAGCACCGCCTCCAACTAGTCCAGACAAGTCCCGGGTATTTTCAGCTACCTTTATCTGATCGGAAATGTTTGGAATTCCACAGCAGAAAGCAACAGCTCTGGAGGATTTGGGGAAGGGAGCAAATCCCTGTAACACCCTTCCCTTCCCTGCCCTGGTACAGATGAATGCTCACATCCCATGTAACCAAAAACTCAGGGCTGAAGGCTGGGGGGAGGGGTTGCATTTCCTACATTCTGGTTCCTTCTAGTTTCCCTCCTTTTCATCTCTGCCCCAGTCCACCACCCTAAGGTGCAGAACAGCAAGATGCCTGAGATGGTACCAGGAGGGCTGGAGAACTCTGATGCCAAGGGCGGGGCTACCCAGAGATGTGCGGTTGGTAGTCAACACCCAGAGCACTGACAGAATGCAGAATAGCACCACCACCAGGCCCAGAAGCAACTCACTGTCCCATCTGGTGTGGCATGTGGACCACCCAGAAATCACAGAGCATCATTATCTGCGGTTCACAGAGATGTGTAGTTCAACACCCTCCCTGAACAGATGAGAAACTGAAACTCAGAGGAGGTGAAGGGACACCCTCAAGGCCTCACACAGGACAGAGCAGAGCCTGGCCTCAGGTCTCCTGACCCCTGAAGTCAGACAGTGTGGCTTCCAACCTCATTTAACTGCATGGCTGTAGGACCTGGGGCAAGAGGCTTTACCCCTTCAGGCCCAGTGTTCTAGCTATAAAATGATCCAGCTGTACTTGCTTCACAGGGTTGGCAGAATTAAATGGTCCATGGTAAGTGTTCAATAAGTGTTAGCTGTTATTATTTTTTTATAGCTGTAAATAAATGGCTCCATTTGTGCTTCTCACAGTACCTCTCTCATTTGTTGCTATAAACAACAACAACAACAACAACATACAGCTATTATATGCTGCTTGAATTCTCAAAAGTTTGCAAATAGGTGCTGTACCCATTTACCAACGAGGAAACTAAGACTCAGAAAGGTGATGAGACTCTGCCTGAGGTCACCGGTAAGGATGTTTGACTCCATAGTATATGAAATTTGCCAGTGCAAAATGATGGATGAAGAGACTTCACTAAGTCCTTCCTTCCTTCACCCTTTCACCCACCCAATATTGAGAATCTGCTACTCTTAGGCCCTAGAAGTCAGAGACGACTTTGAAGACAGGGAAGTGGTATGCCCCCTGGGTTCCCTGCGTACCTCAAGAGGTGGGAAAGGGAAAGATGTGCTGATGATGCTCTGTGATTAACTTCCTCTCCCCCAACCCCACGCTGCAAGGCCAGTACTTGCAAAGAATTTGCCCCTCTATCTGGGCATTATCTGGGAACAAAAGTGATGCCAAGTAGCTCTGATGGAGCTGTTAGATGAGTTTTCTAAGACAGAACATGACCTATTTGTGAGACAGGCTGATCTAAGGAGTTGCAGGAAGGCCCAGACCAGCTGCCCTGCTTAGCTCTGGACACTCATTCATTCAACAAATCTGCATTAAGTGCCCACTAAGTGTCAGGCACTGTGCTAAGTGCTGAGGATAAAGAAGTGACTAAATCAGATGAAAATTCCTACCTATATGAATTTATAATCTAATGGGAAGTGACAAGCAGTAAACAAATATGCCAGATGATGGTAAGTGTTAAAAGGAAGAGTAAGTATGAGAAAGAGGGTAAAGAAACATGGAACAAGGCAGGATTAGAATCGTGGTCAGGGAAAACGTCTTGAAGAGGTGACATTTGATCAGAGACCTGAATAAAGCAAGGGAACGGGCATGCAAGGATCCCAGACAAGGTCGTGGGAACAAGTGCTAAGGCCCTCAGGCAGGAACATGCTTGAGGTGCTCCAGGAACAGGAAAGATGCCAGTGTGGCTGAGGCCCAGCGAATGAAAGGAAATTGGTAGTGATGAGATCTGGAGGTAGTCAAGGGCCAGATTGTGCAGGGCCTTGTAGGCCATTTAAAGATTCGGGCTTGCCTTGTAGAAGCATTGCAGGGTTCTGAGCAGGGGAAGGACATGACCTGGACTTTAGTTTTAACAGGGTTCCTCTAGGCTGCTGGGCAGAGACCTCCAGGGGCAAGAGTGGAAGGAAAGAGCTCTGGTGAGAAGCTGATGTGGCCACTTAGGAAAGTAAGATGGTGGCTTAGCCACAATGGGAGTAGCTGGTGAGAAGCAGTCAGGTTCAGGCCAGGCGAGGTGGCTCATGCCTGTAGTCCCAGCTACTCGGGAGGCTGAGGCAGGAGGATCGCTTGAACCCAGGAGTTAGAGGTTGCTATGAGCTAGGCTGATGCCACGGCACTCTAGCCCAGGTAACAGAGTGAGACTCTGTCTCAAAAAATTAAAAAAAATAAAAACAGAAGCAGTCAGATTCAGAATTTATTTTTGAAAAGTAGAGCTGAAAGGATTTGCTGATGGATTCGCTTTGGACTGTGGGAGCTGCTTGCCTCTCTGGCCCTCTCTTCCCCATCTACAAAAGGCGGGGGAAGAGGCCCTTGAAGATTTTTTTCCAGCTTGATAACTGTGGGGACCCAAATGAAGAAAGAGACAAAACGATTTCTGCTACTTTCATGGAGACAAGTGTGGATGGCAGTTAAGAGGAGGAAGGCAGGGGCTGGACAGAGACAGTGAGGCAAAGCGAGGGCAGGGGTCTTCCCAGGCTGTGGCTGTCCCCTTTCAGCATACACATCACCCAACCACCAGGCATGTGAGGGACCATGGAGTAGACAGGCTCAGGTGGAGCTAGGACTAGCTTGTTTCATATTAGGAGGGACTAGGCAGAAGGTACTCAGAGACTGACTGACTGACTAAAAAGGGCAATGCCTGGAGGCCAGATGTGTGCAAGAACTTCCCAGTCCTTCCAAATGAACAGGAGGTATGCCTGGTCCAAGGGATTCCTCTGCTGTCATTCCTTCTACATCCATTACATTCTAGGCTGAGCCTTAAGTTCCCATTCTCCACAAATAGGAGACTATGTGGTCTGAAATCACTAAAGCAGAAATTTAGAGCCGGAAGGAAGCTCAAGCACATCTGGTCCACTCTATCTACAGTATTAGCCATCACTGTTTTGGCTGAAACATGTATTACCTCTTATTATTTACTTAATATTCTTATATCAACCAAGTCACTTTTTAAAAATTTAAATGTATTGAAAAATTCTTAATTTCCTCCCAAAACCTTTCTTTCTTCATCTCTCTTCCTCTTTTTCTTTTCTTTTTTTTAAGAGATAGGGTCTCACTACATTGCCCAGGCTGGTCTTGACTTCCTGACCTCAAGCGATCCTCCTGCCTTGGCTTCCCAAAGTACTGGGATTACAGGAGTGAGCCACCGTGGCTGTCCCCTCTTATGCTCCTTATGCTCTTTTCCTCAAACGTGCCAAGCATACTCTTCTCACCTTGGAGACTTGCACTTGTTCCCTGTCTGGAACGTTTCTTTCACAGGCTGTTACATGGTTTACTACCACAGATCATGCAGATCTCTGCTTACATACCTCATCCTCAAAGGCCTTTCCCAATCACCCGTCATCAAAAAGACAAACACACACCAAAAGCTGGCTAGCCGTCCCCCACCCCCCACCTTCCAATCACTCTCTGTCCTCTCAGAATGTAAACTTCACAAAGCAGGTATTCTCAGTAGTTAGAATGGTGGTCTATAGTAGATACTCAGTAAGTGTTTGCTAAATGAATAAATGAAATGAAAAGCAACTTATTATTACTACTATAAACAGAAAACCAGTATCATGTGCCACAGATGGAAATCAACATAAAATACCTTGATTATTAAAATTAAAAATGTCCATTTGCATATCACCTATAAGTTATCTTGAAGATCAACAGTACATGTACTGATCTTGGTCCAACACTTTCACAGAGGACATATGTGAGGCCCAGGGCAGGAGAAAGCTCAGGCCAGGGTCAGCTAGCCAACTGTGTGGTCCAGAGCAGCCCCACAGCCCCGCCCCCCAGGGTGAGGACAAAGAGACAAATCTCAGGAAAGATGTAGCTAGGCTGGACCAACAGAACCTGTCTGATGGGCCAGGAAAGCCCTCCCCTGGGCCAGACACAGAGCCGCTAGTTCTGCTAAAGAGAACAAAGACCAAAGAGGAGTGTGCCAGGCTAGAGGATCCTCGTGGGGCTGCATCGTGGGGGACGGGCACGTACAAACTTGTAGGTGAGGTCCATGGAGACCAGACAGCTGAGAGCAGAAATGAAAACAGGCTAGGTCCCAAAGGGTGGCAGCTTTAATCCCGTAAACATCAGACAGGCAGAGGGGGTTCAGGTATAGGTCTGGGGACGCAGCTGAGCCCAGGGGGAGGACAGGACTTCCCTAGTCTCCTCTGTCAGTGATGACTTTAAGCCAAGCACCACCAATCCAGCCAGATATAAGACATTAGGAGGGAACAGACAGAGCCACCCTCCCAGAACTCACATGCCAGATGGTCTCCTCCAAAACCCTTTCCAGTCCCAGCCAGCTCTGCCCATATGGGCCCTTGGAGATTCAATCCCTGCTTAGAAGGAACCATCCTTTCCCCATCCCTGTGGGGTTTAGTGAACTCAGCTGCAGGTGCAGGGGGTGAAGCTAGAGCTGTTGTAACTGCCAGGCCAGCAATGCCTGACCTACATCTCCATGGTTGGTTGCTTGCAAAGAAAAATACCAGGGATTTCCGTTGGTGTTCACCAGATGCAGCTGCCAAGGGAAGGCTGGGCCTTCTGAAGGCTTGTTGTGAGCGGGGCAGGATGGGGGATGAGGCAGGCTGGGACAGGCGAGAGGGCTAGGTTCCAAATTATTTCCTGGTTCTGGGGACCTCCCTAGCTAGATTTCAGAGATTCTATACAATGTTAATCTGCTTTCTACCAGCGTCCTCCACTAAAGCCTTGTTTTTCTTCTTCTAGTATATTATCCTTATTAAGAATTTAAAGAGAGAGGACTGGGTGTGGTGGCTCACACCTATAATCCTAGCACTCTGGGAGACTGAGGCAGGAGGATTGCTGCAACTCAGGAGTTTGAGACCAGCCTGAGCAAGAGCGAGACCCCGTCTCCACGAAAACTAGAAAAAATAGCCAGGTGCAGGGGTGCATGCCTGTAGTCCCAGCTACCCAGGAGGCTGGAGGCAGGAGGATTGCTTGAGCCCAGGAATTTGAGGTTGTAGTGAGCTATGATGACGCCACTGTACTCTAGCTGAGGTGACAGAGAGAGACTATCTCCAAAAAAAAACAAGAAAAAAAAAAAGAATTTAGAGAGAAAGAAGAGATGAGATGAGACACAAGATTCTATTTGATAAAAGCTCCCCAAAATAAGGTTGATCTTATTGTAAACCATTGGCATTTGCAGTGAGGCTTTAGTTTTCCATTGAAAAAAGGCAATTTGAAAGTTCTGCATGGTGAGAAGGACCTGGACTGAAGGGTCAAGAAATGTGAGTCGGCCGGGCACGGGGGTTCACGCCTGTAATCCTAGCACTCTGGGAGGCCGAGGCGGGTGGATCTTTTGAGCTCAGGAGTTCGAAACCAGCCTGAGCAAGAGCGAGACCCCATCTCTACTAAAAATAGAAAGAAATTAGCTGGACAACTAAAAATATATAGAAAAAATTAGCCGGGCATGGTGGCACATGCCTGTAGTCCCAGCTACTTGGGAGGCTGAGGCAGGAGTATCGCTTGAGCCCAGGAGTTTGAGGTTGCTGTGAGCTAGGCTCACACCATGGCACTCTAGCCCGGGCAACAGAGTGAGACACTGTCTCAACAACAACAACAAA
>CAUYRT010022360.1:0-28724 GCA_963574885.1 Lepilemur ruficaudatus
ACCTTACAGGTCAAAGGCACACATATGGAAAAGAATATTCCTTGCAGCATAAACATTTACAATAGCAAAAGATTGTAGACATCTAAATAAAAAACGGTGGTGCATCCATGCGATGGATTATTATGTGTCCACAAAGACTAACCAGGTGGCTCTATAAATGCTAATATGAATAATCCACAAAATATATACTTAAAAAAAATCAAAGTGCAGACACAGTGTTTTTATATAGGACAGGGTTTCTCAACCTCAGCACCATTGACGTTTTGGACCAGAGAATTCTTTGTTGTGGGGGCTTGTCCTGTGCGTTACGGAATGTTTAAGGGCATCCTTGGCCTCTATCCACTAGATGCCAGCAGCACCCCCCTGCTCATTTGTGACAATCATAAATGTCTCCAGACATTATCAAATGTCCCCTGGGGGTGGGGAGGTAGGGAGCGCAGAATCATCCCAGATTGAGAACCTCTGATGTAGTATGATCCCATTCGGAAAAAAAAGTGGGAAAAATGTAGATGCTGGATACAAACGGGCTGTGACTGCGGGGACACACAGGCGTGGTAATCATGGTTGCCTCTGGGAAGGGCGATGGGAGGGTGGAGTGAGCAGGCTGGGTGAGCCTTATGTTTACTGAGTAACACTGTCCACTGTCAGACATTTTACCATGTGTACGTATAAATTTTTAAAAGTTAACTAAAGAGAAAAAACCACCATAGCACAAACATTCTACCAAAATCCTTAACATGGCCATAGTCTTCAGGTCTCCGATTTCTGGGCAAGCTAAGTTAGGGCTCCCTACAGCCCCCCCCACTGTGCAAAGACTCCCATTAGTACCCAATGCTTTGTCCTAAAGTGACACTGTTCAATGCTGAATATCCCTTTGCAGGGATCGGGGAGTGTGTCTGGGCCTCTCATCATCCCTTGTCCTGAGCTAGGATAGAGATACCCAAACACAGTTGCTGAATGACAGACGGATAAAGGAATAAATTACCCTCAACTAAAGCCATATGTATTTTTTAAAGCCGGAACAAATACAGCATTGCCCCATGGAGCCTGAGTCACTGTTTCTTTCATTCCCCCTCATCACCATCAGCAGCATCACACACGCCCTGTCCCGCACCAGCGCCCCGGATGCCGGCACAGGCCCCCCGTCCGAAAGTCCAACCCCCTTCTCCCCAAGGACACTCATGTATAGGGACCACCTGTTCCAATTTGGAGTTTGGGAATATCTTACTGTGACCTCATGCAGGACACCCCGCTCTTGCTTGCCATTACTGCTTGTCACTTTTTTTGGAAAAGATGGATTTTTCCCAAGGGAAGTGGCTGATGTTGACACAGGAGTGGGAGGGCACAAAGGAGGGTCCCAGGACTGTACTTTCATCATGCAATGAAGTGGCTTCAGGAATACGCAGAAAAATCTGTTCTTTGGGGAAAGCAGCAAGGTGGGGGTTCCAAATGTGGGAAAGCAGAGGGGCCCCCTGGCAGTGGAGTGGAGGTCCCCTGCTGTGCTGGGGCGGAGGGTGCTGGGAGTACTTCCTGAGTATGGGTGGGCAGAGAGGGGACCAGGAGGGAAGATGGCCACAGGCCAGCTCCAGGGCAGCTGGATTAGACCTACCTCTTCTTAATTCTCCTGGGCCTTTTCTCATGAACTCATTAATATTTCCTGAGCCCCTGTTACGCTCTGGTCTCTGGTCTAGGCATTGGGAACACAGCAGTGAACAAGCAGACGTGGCCTGTGCCCCCACGGGGCTTATACTCTGGCTGGGAGGGCCAAATGGAAAAATGTGGGTGGCTGGAGCTTATTGAGTGCTTACTTCTCTGGGCCGGGTGCCATGGTAAGCACTTACATTCCTCATCAAATTCTCCACAAAGCCCTGTTAGGTAGCAACTAGCCCATTTTACAGATCAGAAAACTGAGGATGAAAGAGATTAAGTAACCTGCCCAAGGTTGGTCAAGCAGCAGCCCCTGATCACCCCTCCCAAGTCCAAGTCACTCGAGTTTCTGAGTGCACCCCAGGCACCCCCGTCATAGCACTTTGGTGGGGCTTTCCAGTTGAGCGTTTGTGCTCCCTTCCTAGACTGCAAGCTCCCTGAAGTTGGGACCAGCATCTAGATGGCACCTGGCACATACCAGCTGTCCAACAAATCACTGGTGAGTGAGTCTGCGGAGGCTGGTGCCTGGCCTGGTGCCTTGTGGGCTGTTGGCGTGAGTGTGTAGGATGACCAGTGGGGCCACATTCCCCATGCGTGCTGTTTAGCCCGTCATGCGTGTGAGGCCACCTGTCCCATTGAGTGGGTGAGACCCAACACTGAGTCTTCAGAGTACCAGGCGTTAAAATCTTGACTTTCTGCCCTCTCGGCTCTCAGCTGCAAGTTGCCTGGGTCTGATGTTGTGAGGGAAGCAAAAGAAGCTCGGGTCAGAAGTGCTGGGTTCTAGTCCTTCCTATGCCTCTGCCCTGCTGTGCAACCTTGTGTAAGTGACTTAACCTCTCTGGGCTTCAGTTTGTTCACCTGTAGCATGAAAAGGGCAGTCCCTACTGCATAAGGTTGCTGTGAGGAATACATCTGGTGCACAGTAACTATTCACTACATGGGAGAAGAGTATAAAGGAGTGGGTGGGGGGAGATGCCCCAGCGCCCTCTCCCTTCTGGGTCTAGCACCTTTGGTAAGATTTAGATGTTGGATTGCTAACTTCTAAACTTCACGACAAACTCCTGAACCTCTTCCTACCCTCCCTTCCAGGGACTATTTCTATTGTTGAGTTGCCGTCCGGTTCCGAAGATCCTTCCTGACATTGCCCTAAAAGGAAGCAGCCAGGATTTCAAGCAACTCTGACATGAAACACAAGGGCAGGCTCTTGGCTCTTTCGCCCCGCCCCAGGCAGGCTGCCCCTCTGTTTGGCTTCGGAAGCCTAGCAGGACAGCGGGTGGGCAGGTGTGGGAGATTTAGAGGTTCAGACGTGGGGCGGGGAGGTCGGGGGGATGACAGAGATCTCCAGGGCTAGGAGGTGGAAGAGGGTCATAGTGCCAGAAGTCACAAGGTCATGAAGGAGGGGACAGGGCCTGGAAGGGGGTCACTCAGCAAAGCCCCAGGCAGAACCTGCCCTGCAGGAGGCTCTTTGTAAGAAGTGGGCCTGCGACATCTGTGACACAGAATGAACCTCGGTGCCACTTCCTTCCCAAGTTGCACAACACAAGGGCTAGTTCTGCCTCCCTTGCTTGGCTTATGAGAACTGAAAAAGTCTCTTCCTCCTTCTCGTGGCGTGGCGGATACCCCTCCTGGCCCTGAGTACTTGATACTTTTCATCCCTTCAACGCCCCAGCAACTATGTGACAGTCCAGGAAAAGGTGGCGTTTCCCTGCTTGTGTCCCAGAGGAGGCCACATCTGCGGGGCACCAGGGCCAGTGGTGAAGAATGCCAGGGGCACGTGCCCGCCCAGCTCTGCCTGGGTGCAGTGGGCACGGGACAGCTCCCTTGGCCCCGTTGTGCCCGGTGCTCTGCACGTTGAGAACAGACACCAGAGGCGGGAAGAGAAGCACAACGCTGCCCGGCAGCAACCATTTGGTGAGTGCACACTGTGTGCCAGGCCCCGGGCAGATGCCGGGAGTCGCCCCGAGGGCTCAGTACCCACCCGGCCCTCCACTTGCTGGCAGTCGGCTGGGACGCGGACTCACACAGCACCTATAACTACTGTACGGTTCTCAAAAGCACTGTCATTCCCTGTCTCACTTCCTCCCACCTCTCAGCCCGCTCCACCTGGCTTCTGCCCCCATCCCTCCCGTCCCGAGAGTGTCAACAATCTCCTGAAGCTCTACTGTGGCTGCGGCGTGGCCGGTTTGGGTCTCCCATGCTCCAGCTGCTGCCCACGCCCTCCCTCCTGAGGCCCACAGCCCGCTGGCTCCCCCGCACCCCATCTCCTCTTCCCTCCTGCCTCTCTGGCGTTCCCAGGCTCAGCCTCCTCTCCGGGAGCACACGTGGGCAGTCTTCCTACCCGGGCAGGTGAGCACCTGCTCACAGCTGCGCCGTCATCACCCAGCTGCTCAGCCACACTGAAGCTTCCCGGACGCACAGACAATGCCGGTACTGCCGGAATAGCTTCTGCTTAAAACACTCAAAGCTCTGCTAAGACACAAGCCCTCCAAGGGCCTTTGAGATCCAGACCCTGCTCACTGCACCCACCTCTTCCCCTGAGACCCCCGCCCCTGCCCTTCCTGCCATCCCCTGCCGGGGGCTTCTGCACGGCTGGTCCCTCTGCCTGGCTCCTTCTAAGCCGTCAGGACTCAGCTCAAGTGTCCCCTCCTCTGGAGTCCCTCCCAGACCCCTGACCCAAAGGTGACCACCTCCCCTCCCCCATGCTCTTCCCCCTCAGCATCCCGCTTTATTTCCTGCAGAGATGGAAATGTACTGTCAACTGCCTGTTTCGTCATCTCCATGAGGACAACTTCACCTGTCTGCTCTACCTTTGCATTCCCAGAACTGTCCCTGGCACAGAGTAGGTGCTCCATAAATACTTGTTGAATGAATGAATGAATGAATGCCTTTCCCAATGTATTTAGCCCAGTGCAAGATGCTTACTCATTATAAGTTGACAGACAATATGAAGAGGAAGAAAGAAAAAGCAGTTGCTCCACACATGAGGGAGCCACGTGTCCATGCTGCGAGCAGGCACTCCGAGCGTATTCCTTGGGCCCGTGCAAGGAAGGCGTGCTAGGTGTGTTGCTGTGGGCGGATGGCATGGGTGCGTGCTTTGGGCAATACTTCACACCTGGGGCTTCCCGTACTCCAGTCTCTTGAGTTCTTTCATTACGAGCCAGGGGGAGGGAAGCACACAGCCTAAGGCATCCCCAGACAAATGGTAGTGAGGGAACACGTGGAAAGAAAAGTAGGCTGTGAGGTGAGGCCGGGCAAGCCCCAGCAAGCTGGGCTTTGGCTTCCCTTCCCTGCTCTCCCTTGGGGTCTTTCTGCTCAGGCCTCCCTCGTGACTTGGCAAGGCCTCACCAGAGAATGAGTTTTCTACTTGGATGGCCTCCAGCCAGGCCTTTCCACTGAGGCCCCAGATGGACCACATCCCATCTCTGCCTCCTCTTCGGGAAGGGGGGACGTCCTAGCAAGCCAGCTGTGATAAGGGACGGCCCTGCCAGACATTGCATCAGGCAGCAAAACTCTACTCCCCTGGCTTGGGGGGGCCGAGAGCACGGTGGGGATGGGGCCCCGGCTGTGGCAGGCCCGGCTCACACGGCCTTTCCCACGGGCAGGAGGAGGAGCTGCGCAGAACAGAGGAGCGAGGGAGGGCAGGGGCTGGAGGCGGAGGAGCTCTGAGCACGAAACCCACTGTGGGACTGCTCCAGCCAACCCATGGGGGCCGGGAGGCTGTCCCCACCGCCTTGCCAAACACCCGGGAGGGGGCTCTTCTGTGAGTGGCCTCTGAATCCCCAGAGAGTGCAGACAGAAGGAGACAGGGAAGCCCCTAGGCCACTGGGACATAAAGACATGGAGAAAGAGCTCAGAGGGGGACCTGCCTTCCTTGCTTTTAGATGAGAAGAGCTTGTCCATCCAGTGCCTGTCCAGGCTGGGTTTTATTTTACTTGGGGTCATCCTCAGATGCTCGGGAAGACCAAGGAGCATAGTGTGTGACAGCAGAGGGAATGCCCAGAGGCTGCTGGATGACCCAGCGAGTGAAGGAAGAAGAGGGGGAGAATGAGCTGTGCACGAAAGCGGACCAGCACCGAGCGCCCCGGCTCCAGCTTCTCCTCCCAGGGATGACCCATCTCTAACTTCCTTGTGTCCAATCCTAGCCAAGACAGAGACAGGGCAGAAGCAGCCCAAGTGAAGGTGTGTGTCACCTGAGTATCAGTGGATGTTACCTAGTTGGGAGGGGTCATGGGCCAGAGTCACAAGGTGGACCATGGGACTGCCACAGACTCTCAGTGACCCGGCCCTGGCCAAGACATGCCCTGCTGCCCCTTAGCCCTTTTATGCCTGTGCAAGACACAGGGGAGCACACTGTTCCTTGCCCCCATTTGACACAGTCATTTCCAATAGCTGCATGAAGTGCAGGGCCCCAGAGAAGAGCTTTAGGCCCCCTGTCACATAGGAGCGGGCTCACACCTCCCAGCTTCGCTGCACTTGCTGGAGCCATGGTGAAGGCCAGGGTCCGGAATGCCCATGGCCATGCAGCCGGCTGGCCTGGGGAGAAGTCTGCTGGCTCATTCAGAACTGACCCAGACGTGGACCCAGGTTCATGGCCAAGGATGTGCACTAAGCCCTGGAAACCCAACATGTGAGAAGCTCCTGGAGCATCCTGCCAGGGTGGAGAGTGGGTGGGCTGGGCACCTGTGGCACACTGGCACAATGAAAGCAAGTCGTGTGGGGACACAAATGCTGACGCAGAAATACGGAAAGGTAATACTAAGTGATGATTCTTCTCACTTTATACTCTTCTATGTTGTTTCAATTTTTTTTTTTTTTTTTGAGACAGAGTCTCACTCTGTTGCCTGGGCTAGAGTGCCGTGGCGTCAGCCTAGCTCACAGCAACCTCAAACTCCTGAGCTCAAGCAATCCTTCTGCCTCAGCCTCCCAAGTAGCTAGGACCACAGGCATGTGCCACCATGCCTGGCTAATTTTTTCTATATGTTTTTAGTTGTCCAATTAATTTCTTTCTATTTTTAGTAGAGACGGGGTCTCGCTCTTGCTCAGGTTGGTCTCGAACTCCTGACCTTGGGCAATCCACCTGCCTTGGCCTCCCAGAGTGCTAGGATTACAGGCGTGAGCCACCGCGCCCAGCCTATGTTGTTTCAATTTTTGATGACCATGTACCTATATCACTTTAATACCTTTTTAAAATCTAATCTAAAATTTCAAAAGTGGAATGTAAGATCGTTTTGGAAGTGGTTTGAAAGATGCATGGGAAGAGGGCAGGACTGGAGGCCAGGAGCCCCAACAGTCTCTGCTGCAATGGTCTAGGCGAGAGGCAGTGCCTGGGCAAGGTGGTGGCAGAGAGGTGGAGAGGGAGGACAGACCCGTGCGACGTTCAGGAAGTCAAACGATGCCCAACATGGGTGCTACTGGAGGACGTCATGCTCCGTGAGATAGGCCAGTCCCAAAAGGACAAATACTGTACGATTCCACTTACACGAGGTGCCGAGACTAGTGAACATCAGAGACAGACGTCAGAAGGGTATTTGCCAGGGGGTCTGCGGGCAGGGGACTTAATGTCTAATGGGTACGGAGTTTCAGTTTTGCAAGATGAAAGGAGCGCTGGAGAGGGGTAGCGGTGAGGATTGCACAGGAATGGGAATGTATTTAATGCCAATGAACTTAACAATGGACACCTAAAAATGGTTAAAATGGTTAAGTTTTATGCTACGTATATTTTTCCACAATAAAATAAACAGATAAATAAACAAGCAGCAATGCCCCTTGACAAGGAGAGGGAGGGGGAACAGAGGAGTCTAGGGGGATGCCTGGTTCTCCCAGTCTTGTTCTCCACTGCACCCGCGACACCCGGCGCACGGCAGGGCTCGGTGGGTGTTTGTGAAGTGAATGGATGAACTTACGCACTATCTTAAAGAGTTAGCTGTTGTTTTCTGTAGATTGGTCTTCTCCCCCCAGGAGCTAACAGACTATTGGGCACATACAAGATGCTTAATTAATTCTCCACTGAAAAAAAGAAGATTGGTATAAAGTTAATTTATTACCCAGAAAGATGCTTATGTTATGATGCTGCACCCAAAAAGCAGGACATCGCACTATCTACAGCTATAGTCCATTTTATTTTTTCTAAGTGTGTGCGTGTGTGCATATACACACATGTGCACACACAAACACATATGGAGGGAAGGGGGGAGAGGAGAGGGAGACTCACAAAGTTAGCAGTGATGTTCTCTATAGCTACGGGTGCTCTGGGCTTCCTTGTTTTTACTTATTGCTTTTGAAGCCCTGTGACCCTGGGCAAGGAACATTTTTTTTTTTTTTTTTTTTTTGAGACAGAGTCTCACTCTGCCGTGGCGTCAGCCTAGCTCACAGCAACCTCAAATTCCTGAGCCCAAGCGATCTTCCTGCCTCAGCCTCCCAAGTAGCTGGGACTACAGGCATGCACCACCATGCCCGGCTAATTTTTTTTTCTATATATTTTCACTTGGCCAATTAATTTCTTTCTATTTTTAGTAGAGATGGGGGTCTCACTCTTGCTCAGGCTGGTCTCGAACTCCTGACCTTGAGCGATCCTCCTGCCTCAGTCTCCCAGAGTGCCAGGATTACAGACATGAGCCACTGTGCCCGGCTTGGGCAAGGAACTTAAACCTCTCTGAGCGTAGTTTTCTCGTCTGTGAAATGGGGGCATATCTACAGCATCTACTGTACACTCAGTACACTCAGGGTCATAAGAAGTTCAGTGAGATGATGCCGGTAAAATGTTTCACCCAAGCCTAAGATGTGGTAAGTGGGGCCAGGAAGGAACTGCTGGCCTTAGTATACAGATGCAGCAGATGCAGTGGCTTGCACACTGGTATTAGTGTTAGAATGGGGGGAGGGTCATCTCAGTCCCTCTGTCCCCCCAAAAAACACAAAGATGAAGAAAACAGTGATAATCTGACCTGACTACCAGCTAGAAATGTCCCTCAGGCAGAGCCGCCCCTGTTCATTTACTAGACAGCATTTGGCCCTGGGCATCTGATCCTGCCTCTTACCTCATCTGGGGATAAACTTGCCAACCTGCCCTGTCCCAGACCTGCAGTGCCTGTGGCCTCAAGGCAGCCGGCCAGCTAGAGAGAGTCAGAAATACCACGGCCAGACCCCCAAGCATGCCCTCCGCTCAGCTGCCCTGCAGGCCAGAGCTGCTCACACATTCCTTGTGGCCCCTTGTGGCCAGGAAGAGCTGAGTAGGCTACAGGAATGACAGGAGCCACGGGGTTGGGAGGGAAGACAACAGACCTTTGCAGGGCAGCCTTTTGCAGCCCACTCTGACTGCTGTGTGAAGGGCATGCACTCTGGGTCCCACATGCAAGGCCCGAACCCAGTAGATCTCAGAACTATTCGGCTGAGAACAAGCTGAATGCCAGTGAATTTTGTCCCCAGGACATAACCATGTTGTCAGCAGTGGCTCAGGTCAGCAGCCTTACACAAAGCAGTTTGGCTTTCCAATTTTAGTTGTACTGTCCATCCATTGTGCAAGTCTTTCTGGGAGGTTCAAGAGAAATCCAACCTGTACATCACTCCACCAATCATGAGAAAACATGGCTCTTATCTTAAAACTGTAGAATGCCAGGACTGGAAAGAGCTTGGAAATTCTCTTATCCACTCTTCCTCACTTTTCATTTACAGAAACTCAGGCTCAGAGAGGTGAAGTGCTTGGCCAAGGTATAAACTGGTGGTGACAGGTCTCCTGTCTCCCAGGTTAGTGATGCCCCTGCCCAACTTGATCAGCTTGACTCTCATAGCTTAGCCCATTCTGGGATCTTCAGCATTGTGATGGCAAATACATGGCACTCATTCCACCATGCAGCAGTTCGGTGCCTGGGGCAGACATCACTAATCAATCATCATCCTTTTTTTTCAGCTGGGACTGGATATAGCCTCACAAGCCTTCTCAACACAGGGCCAATCCATTAGAGTGGGCATGTGAGATAAAACCTAGTGGCCTTTGTCACTTTAGAAGATCCTCACCAGCTACCAAACAAAATTCCTCACTGTCCCTTAGTCTGGCATTCTACCGTGTGACATGGCACCACAGTGCCCACCCAAATTCCAACTCTCCTCTGACTTACGTAAACCCTCCATTCAAGCACATACACCATGTACACCCGGCCTTCAAGCCTTTAAGCTATAAAGCTCTTTACTGCATATAAACCACCACAGGTCACATTAACTGTGAGGTTATTAAGAATATAAAGCATCAAAGTTTGCAAAAAGATTTTTGCTTTTTGAAAAGAACTGCAATGGTTGCAAGGTTCTCCTTACAATGAATTCCACCCTTGTCCCTTGCTTGTCTTGTGCTTTCCCGAACAAGAGAGGAGGTGGAGTTATAGCGAGCCTAGAAAATTACCCGGAACTGCTGCCAACCCATTCCATGCCACAGCTGGCAAAAATCTGGACCTGGATAATTTTGCATTATTACTCACATACCTTTATATGTTTTTATGAATACAGGCAGATCTCAATTTGTTGTGCCTCACTCTATTGTACCTTGCAGTGTTGCATTTTTTACAAATTGAAAGTTTGCGGTGGCTCTGCATCGAGTTAAGTCTATTGGCACCGTTTTGCCAACAGCATGGGATCACTTTGTCTCTGTGTCACACTTCGGTGATTCTTACAATATTTCAAACTTTATATATTTTATTTAACTTCAAAATTTTGAGGGGGTACAAATGTTTTTGGTTACATGGATCACTTTTGCAATGCTTGAATCATAGCTGTAAGTGTGTCCACCACCCAAATCATGTTCATTGTACCCATTGCACTTTTTCATTATTCTGTCTGTTATGGTGATCTGTAATCAGTGGTCTTTGATGTTACTATTGTAATTGTTTCAGACACTATAAACAGCTCTCACAGCAGATGGCAAACTTATTTGATAAAGGTGTGTGTTCTGACTGCTCCAATGACCAGCTGTTCCCCCCATATCATATCTCTCCCCTTCCTGGGGTCTCCCTATTCCCTGGTACACAACAATATTAAAATTACGCCAATTAATAACCCTACAGTGGCCTCTAAGTGTTTAAGTGAAACCAAGAGTCATCTCTCACTTGAAATCGAAAGCTAGAAATGATTACGCTTAGTGAGGAAGGCACGTCACAAGCCAGGACAGGCCAAACACTAGGGCTCTCATGCCAAACAGTTAGCCACGTTGTGGATGCAAAGGAAAAGCTCTTGATGGAATTTAAAAGTGCTTTTCCAATGAAGACATGAATGATACGAAAGCCAGACAGCCTTATTGCTGATAAGGGGAAAGTTTTAGAGTTCTGGATAAGAGATCAAACCAGCCACTATATTCCTCAAGCCAAAGCCTAATCCAGAGCAAAGCCCTAACTCTCTTCAATTCTATGAAAATTAAGAGAGATGAGGAAGCTGTAGAAGAAAAGCTGGAAGCTAGCAGACGTTGGTTCCTGACGTTTAAGGAAAGAAGTAGTCTTTATAATGTAAAAGTGCAAGGTGAAACAGCACATGCTGATGTAGAAGGTGCAGCAAGTTATCTAGAACATCTAGCTAAGATCACTGATGAGGGTGGTTACACCGAATAACAGATTCTCCATGGAGACAAAGCCTTATATGGGAGGAAGATGCCACCAAGGACTTTCACAGCTAGAGAGGAGAAATCAGTGCCTGGCTTCAAAGCTTCACAGGACAGGCTGACTTTCTTATTAGGTGCTAATGCAGGTAGTAACTTTAACTTGAAGCCAGTGCTCACTGACCATTCCAAAAATCCTAGGGTCCTTGAGAATTATGCTAAATCTACTCTGTCCATGCTCTGTAAAAGGACCAATAAAGTCTGGATGATAGCACATGTGTTTATAGCATAGTTTAATTTTTTTTCTTTTTTCTGGAGACAGGGTCTCACTGTGTTGCTCTGGCTAGAGTACAACAAAGGCACATATAATAGTAAATTGTTTATAGCTGCAAAAAGCTGACCATGACTTTAAGGCATGTTAATGGGCCAAAAAAATTTATTAGTTAAATGTTAGGTACATTTATCAGCGCAATACTCTGTAATGATTAAAAAGAAAGAGGCAGCTCTGTATGGGTTGATAAGAGATGCTGTTTAAGACATGAGTGACAAAAGTAAGGGGCAAGAGTACACGTGGCATACTTCCAACAGTGTAAAAATCGGAGTAGATACACACAAACGCTGGGACATGCGTAGTACATCTCTAGAGAGAGAAACAGGAATTGGCAAGAGTGGTGGAGAGAACTGGGAAATAGTGGTGGGAATTGGGACCCACTTCTGACGTACACCTTCTTCTATTGTTTGAATTTGTTACCTTTTCAAAACAAAAGGACATGGTTATAAAATAAATTGGAATAAAAAGAGTATATAGGCTGGGCACAGTGGCTCACAGCTGTAATCCTAGCACTCTGGGAGGCCGAGGCAGGAGGACTGCTTGAGTTCAGGAGTTCGAGACAGCAAGAGCGAGACCCCATCTCTACAAAAAAATAGAAAAATTAGCCAGGTGTCATGGCGTGTGCCTGTAGTTCCAGCCACTCAGGAGGCTGAGGAAGGAGGATCGCTTGAGCCCAGGAGTTTGAGATTGCAGTGACCAAAGATGTGTATAGAGTTGTGTCCCAATCCATCGCCCTACACAGTTAGCGCTTAATGTTTACTTGAGTGACCAAGTCCATCTAAGAAGGGTTGTGATGAATCTAACCCAGAATAAGCAAAAGGGAGCCTGACAAAGATGGTGACTTGGTTTCCAGCGTCTTGAACCACAGAATGCTGTTAAGCTGAGGGTGGCAAATAGTTTTCATCCCATGAGCAAAAGCAAGAGGCTCGTATTGGCAGCCCAGAACATTGTGATGAGAAGAATGCTGAGGTCAGGCTTGTTTTCTGTGGGAAAGAATGTGGTGGTTGATTAGTGATGTCTGCCATGTGTGTTGCTAGGGGAAGGGTGGGCAGGTGTGTCACATATTTGCTACTCCCATTTTATGAAGAGCAGGCTAAGGAAGGCTAGGAATCTTCTGGGCCCTAGGGTTTTTTTTCTTTCATTCCTCCTGTGCCCTATTATTCCTATTTTGGTCATGCTCATGACTGCAAAATCCTGTGTTCATTTGTGGGTTTTGGAGCTTTTGTCAGTTTTTTTGATCAGCAACCTTTCGACCAGACATATATGCATGTACATGTACGTGTAGTAGGACTAGGGGCTGGCCTTCAGTGTACACAGCTTTCCCATTTTGCTCTGCACCCTTGTAAAGACAGCTCTATTACAGAATTTCTGAGATAACTGGGTAGGGTAGGGAAAGACTCCCCATGCATAAGCCCAGGATTCCTAGTCTTGCTCTGTCCTACTTACTGACCTTCCTAAGGATGCTTTGTCTCCCATCCAAGTACTAACCGGGCCCAACACTGCTTAGCTTCCGAGACCTAAGGAGTCTGTGGGTTTTCCTGCTCCTGGAGAATGTCTAAGTAAGGCAAAGGACAGGAGAATTTCTTTTGCTCCCTGTTTTCTTCCAACCCTACCTCTGAGTGTTTCCTCTTCAATTTCAATACATAGGAAATTGAATTGGGATCCTCTGGGCATAGGTTGGCATCCCACAGCCTCGAGCCCTCACTTAATGGCCCCAGTGATAACAGGAAGGGGATTTACTCCTGTGACAAAAAGAGGAACCCTAGCCTCTTCTCTTTTTCATGAGCGAGTTCTGCCCACCATCCCAGATCTAGATCTATGGGGACAGCAGGGGTCTTAGCCCGCATTTATCTGCTGCTATCCTCTGGGCTGATATATGGCCACAAAGGAGCTCATCTATACTCCGTCCTGGGGGAGGAGAGCTGCAGTCTGCAGGTGGGAACAGAGGCCAATTGTCCAAATGCTCTGAGCACTGGACAGATGGCCGTGGACTTAGACAGATTTGGGTTGGGTCCCAGCTCTCCCACATACTCTGCCGACCTTGGAGCGGGATTTAACTTCTCTGAGCCTAGGTTGGCCCCACAGGGTTGCTGTGAGCATCAGAGAAGCTGTGTGGAGCTCTAAAAATACTAATAGAAAAGACTGTACACAGGCTGGTCATTATTGCTGGTCTGGAGAAAGGTCGCCCAGAGCCCGTCTATGCTGATGGGACTGTTGCTTTCCATTCCTTGGGAATATCTCTCTCCCAGCTGGGCTACAAGCTGCTGCAAGGGAAGGACACTGGCTGATTCACTTCAGCTTTCCCTATGTACCAGCCCAGACGATCCTTGCCTGCTGCAGCTGTTACTACTAGTCAAGGACCTACCTTTCCAGCATTATTTGGAGGGACACACTCACCTAACACATCAGGCCTCAGGCCCGGACACACCTGGATGTGGCCATGGGCAAATAGTTCGAAGCTTCTCAGCTAGGAGGGCAAGTCAATTTCACTTCCAGGCCAAGGCTGATCAATGGGGAGGGGATGCCCGGAATGCTATAACTGACCAGGTGGGTCCCCTGCTAGAAGGGGTGCTGTGATTGTGGGTAGATCCTGGACATCAGGACTGTTTAAAGCTCCTTAGGTGATTCTAACCTAGACTCAGCAGAGATTGAGAACCATTACTTTTAGAGCACCCAACTTTACCACATCTCTGGGCATCTCAGAGACAGCAGGAGCTGCTGCCTGTACACATGTGAGCTGCCAGCAAGGCCACACTGGCGGGGGGCTGCAGAGTCTCCTGCTGACCAGGGAGGAATGCCGGGAGAGCGGGTCTGAGTTCCTTGCTTTACTCAGGACACAAGTGCTTGTGGAGCTTCTGGGACCATATGTGAGCAATCCATTCAAAACCAGCTATACCTGGTATCCTACCATAGTATCCTACTCAGCAGTAAACGGGAACGTTGATACACACAAAAACTTGGATGAATTTCGATGGAATTATGCTGAGTGAAAAAAAAGCCAATCACAAAAGGTTACATACTGCATGATTCCATTTATGTAACATTCTTAAAATAATAAAATGGTAAGATAACAGATTAGTATTTCTGAGAGTTAAGGAAGGGGTGAGGGTGGGAGGGAAGTGAGTGTAGGTAGAAAAGGGCAACAGAGGCTGGGAGCCGTGGCTCATGCCTGTAATCCTAGCACTCTGGGAGGCTGAGGTGGAAGGATCGCTTGAGGCCAGGAGTTTGAGACCAGCCCGAGCAAGAGTGAGACCCCGTTTCTACAAAAAATAAAAAAATTAGCTGGGCATGGTGGTGTGCGCCTGTAGTCCCAGCTACTCGAGAGGAGGCTGAGGCAGGAGGATCACTTGAGCACAGGAGTTTGAGGTTACAGTGAGTGAAGATGATGCCACTGTGCTCTAGCCTGGGCAACAGAATGAGACTCTGCCTAAAAAACAAAAAAAAAAAAAAAAGAAAGAAGAAAACTAGTTCCCACAACAGTAGGTAGGGTTTAAAGAGATCTTTGCAAAATGGAACTAGAGGTGGGCAGTAGGACTGAGCAGAAATGGCCTCCATGGGACAGAAGAGTGAACTAGTTGAATTCAACCTGGAGTCTGGGTTTTTGCAGAACTGTGGGTAGGTGACCCTCTTGGGGTACATGCACGTGCAGCGATAAGTGTGGGGACTTTCTGAGGGGGAGGTTGAAGGAGGAAGCCCATCCTTATGACGGGGAGAGAAACAAGGGGACAGGAGTCTGGAGGGAAGGGCATGATATCTGACCCCCCATCAGCTGGAGGACTCGAGGACTCTCCATTTAGGAGAGGAGCTGGGACCAGCAGCTGCAGGCACTGAGTCCTGTGAGACCACACAAGACCAGGTCCCCAAGCAGTACGGCTGCTACCCCGCTGCTGGGCGACCTCAGCAGGTCAGTCAGGCATGGCCTTGGAGTGAAGGAGATTGGGGCAGCCATGCGGGCTGTGCAGCACTGGCTGGGAGACCTGGGACATCTGGGCTATCTCTGAATTGCTCACTGGGCTTAGCAAGGGACAGAGTAAGCTTCAGGCTGCTCTATGGCAATTCTGCAGCTCCCAAGCAGGAAGAAGAAGAAGAAGAAGGGTTTGAAGAACTAAGATGGAAACTTTTAAAAGTGAAAGCTTTGGTACCTAATGATCCTCTGAGTTATAAAAGATCATGTGAAACAAGGACATCCATTTGCTGAGCACTTGCTCTGGGGCAAGCAAGGAACCAGGCACTGGGAAGAGAAAGGGAAAGAGCCCTTCCCCTGTGGGAGCCAAATAATTCCAGAAGTTAACACTTACTAATGAACCAGGGATTTTTTCGTGCACATAAGTGAACTTCAGCTCCAGAAGAACCCTACATAATGATCAGAGATGATCATCACCATCCCCATCTAAGTAAAGAGAGGCATAAACGTACTCTCAGTTAAAGAACTCTCAGCTGGGATTTGAGCCCAGGAAGCCTGGCTCCACAGTCCATGGATTCAGCCACTGTGCTCCAAGGCTAAGCAAGCTGATTTGGCCAGACGGAGGGAGATTCACAGCAGTGGGCAGATCAGTCCTGGCCAGGAACTGGTCTTTCAGGTCCCGTCACCAACTTGTTGTATGACTTTGGCCAACTCTCTGGACCTCTGTGTGTCTCACACTCCTTCTCCAAGAAATACACACGGCCCCAAATACGAGGTTCTTGGAGGGTCTTGAAAGAAATATACTTGGGAGGTACCAGGCCACTGCTGACCTCCCAGGAAATGGGAGCCGACTGACAGTCCCAGATAAGTGGCTGTCACTGGCTGCAGGTGACGAGGAGTAGAATGCTGCTCCTGACCCCAATCCTGGGGTTCTGATGGGAGTTGGGTTGCTGCATTAAGTCAGATCCCAAAGACTGAGTGGGCCCGGTCATCTGAGGCATCATCATGAAATGCAGCAGAAGAAACCAGGGACAGGGCCCTGTGGGCTCCAGTCCTCCAAAATCAAGTCCAGACTCTGCCAGCCAGGGACAACCTGGCCCACCCCCTGTTTCCAGCTGGTCTCCACACCTCCCCGCCTACCCTCCCTGTAGCCTCCCCATTCACAAAGGACACACAGACAGACCATGACAGAGCTGAGATTTGAACCCATGTCTGTCTGGCTGCAAAAAAGGGGCAGTGCGGTGAGGTGGGAGTAAGGGGCCAGACACTCTGGATTATTCCACTCACTAGCTGGGTGACCCCCGGATGACTGCCTGACCTCTCTGTCCCATCTGTAAAGCAGGGTTAGTAACAGCATTGTGTTCATTTCCTGTGGCTCTGATAACATATTACCACACACTTAGTGGCTTAAAACATTATCTGGCCGGGCGTGGTGGCTCACGCCTGTAATCCTAGCCCTCTGGGAGGCTGAGGCAGGAGGATCGCTCAAGGTCAGGAATTCGAGACCAGCCTGAGCAAGAGCAAGACTCCGTCTCTACCAAAAATAGAAAGAAATTAATTGGCCAACTAAAAATATATAGAAAAAATTAGCCGGGCATAGTGACACATGCCTGTAGTCGCAGCTACTCGGGAGGCTGAGGCAGAAGGATTGCTGGAGTCCAGGAGTTTGAGGTTGCTGTGAGCTAGGCTGATGCCATGGCACTCTAGCCTGGGCAACAGAGTGAGACTCTGCCTCAAAAAAAAAAAAAAAAAACCAAAAAAACCCCACATATCTTAGAGTTCTGAATATCAGAAACCTGAGATTGGTTTCACTGGCCTAAACTTAAGGCATAAGCTGGAGGCCTTGGGCGAGAATGTGCCCTGTTGCCTTTTGCAGGTGCTAGAGGCTGCCTGCTTTCCCTGGCTCATGGCCCCCTCCTCCTCTTCAAAGCCAGCAATGGCCGATTGAGTTTTTCTCATCATGCATTACTCCAACACACCTCTGCTGTGGTCAGATCTCCTCTGCTTCCCTCTTATAAGGACCCTTGTGGTTGCATGTAGGGCCCACCTGGATGATCCAGGACAATCTCCCATCTCAAAATCTTTAACTTAATCACACTCGTAAAGTCCTTTTACCATGCAAGGTAACATATTCACAGGTGCTGGTGATTCACATGTGGACCTCCTCTTTGGGGGCTGTTTTTCAGCCTTGCACAAGCACTTGCCTCCTTAAATGGGGTACTACAAATTAAATGCCTCACACAACATCTAACCCATAGGAGGCCAGTGACGCTTACTCCCAGTTGGGCATAAGAATCACGTTGAAAGCTTGAAAAAAATATCATCGCTAGGGGTTCCCCTCTGAAGATTCTGAGGAGGGAGGTCTGTGCATGGGAATTTTTTTTTTTTTTTAAGAGGACAGGGACTCACTATGTTGCCCAGACTGCAGTAGCTATTCACAGCTATGATCATAGCTCACTGCAGCCCAAACTCCTGGCTCAAGTGATCCTTCTGCCTCAGCCTCCCAAGTAGCTGGGACAGGCGTGTGCCACTGCACCCAGCTTGCATGGGAATTTTTATAAGCTCCCTGGTGACCATGGGGCAGCCCGGGGTGGTTGACTGTCCTCAGAACTGAATTCACGTTAGGAGCTATTCTTTACTCTCCATAGCTACTTAGCACCAAACCTCAGTGCCCGGGAGCTGTTCAATAAATGTTCGCTGAATTGACTGAACTGAATCACTCCAGGAGCCCCACACTGCCCTGGCGAAGGGGAGGGGGGTGAGAGGAGAGGGGTTCCTCCCTGCTGCATCAGGGGCCTAAAGAATGAAGCTCTGTGGGCAGACAGAGGCTCGGGCCTCTGAATCAACCTCACACCCAGAAATGGCTGCCTGGGGGGCTGGAGTGCTTTCTCCTCCCCAAAGTCCAGTCAAGGGGGCTGACCCTGGCAGAATCAGTCATCAACGGACCATTGTTACTGGAACAGAGGGGCTCTGTGCCCATTTAACACCCCCCTCCCTCGAGAAGCTGCTCCCAGCTGAGGGCTGGCTTCTGCAGGCCTGTGAGGCTGGGGAGGGGGCCGGGGGGCCCCAAGGCTGTGGAGGAGGAGGATTGGGGTGGGGGCTGAGAGTCCCCTGGTTGGAGGAACAGAAACAATTTGGGATATATATAGGCTGGTCTCCGAAGTTGGCGGGCTGCAATGCCAGGAAAGGTTCCGGTCAAAGCCGGGGAACCGGGGACAGCCAGTGAAACCCACCAGATCCCAACCAGAGCCAGTGGGGACAGCTTTCCCTGTGAGGCAGTCAAGCCTGACCTACCTTCTTCCCTTTAGAAAAACAGAAAGGTGAAACCCACACGGTAAATGGCGCCTTTCACTGCCTTTGGAAGAACAGTGTTTTCAAAAAGGCTGGGAGGGTTTTATGTTCTGTGGGTTTGGGATTTGAGAGGCAGGTAATTCAACCAGAGCAGGGCATAAATGTCTCTTTGCTTAGCAGACCTTTTCTACGTTCAGCACTTTATATTAATAGTGGATTTTAGGAGGATGGCGTTAGAGATCTCAAAGCATCCTCAAAAATCTCAGCGATCCACCATTCTGGTGCCAGCCACCAGCAATTCTATGTGTTCAATAAAGCGAATCCCCTGAGGGTCTTTGCCAAGGGAGCATATTGCCTCAAAAGTATCCTAGGAGGGTGGATCTCAAAATGGGGTCCTCAGGCAGGCAGCATCAGCGTGACCCAGGAACTTGGTGGAAATGCAAATTCTCAGGCCCCACCCAGATCCTGAACCAGAGTTGGGGGAGGAGGCAGCAAGCTGTTCTATCAAGCTCTGCAGGTGAGTTGGATGCACACTAACGCTTAAAAATCACCATTCTAGAGTGACACTTCAAATGGTAGGTTGTGTAACTTGGTAGGTCAGCTTGTTTTTTTTTTTTTTTAATACAACAGTATTGTATAGATTAGAAAGTATCAGAGTGCTCTGTGTATGATAATGATAAATATGAGTTTCATACAACTTCCGTTTCAGTTGTGTGTGTGTGTGTGTGTGTGTGTGTGTCTGAGGTTTTGGTCACAGAGTGTGAATGCTACTGCTCTAGAGCTGGAATGCAGTCCTGGAAAAAGGCTCCCCTCTGTAATCTGTCTGAATGGGGAGGTTGTAAAGATCACGGTGTGAGAGTTCCTTCCTTGCCCCATCTGATGCGGTCACATAGGCAGCGAATAGATGAGAAGGACTGTTTCAGGGCAGACAACCTCTTTACAACTCTGGCTTAAAGTTAAATTATTAATGAATTATGCATTTCCCCCATGCTTATAAAACTTTGTCCCCTGCCCCCATGCATACATGCCTAGTGAGGTATCTACAACTATGCAGACCAAATAGCTAAGCAGTCACATCTAGGTAGTGGGACTGGGGGTGATTTGTAACTTTCTTCTCTGTATTTATCCATTGTATTTGAGTTTTGCATAGTAAGCATCTAGCATTATTATAAAAACAATAAAGTCACTGCCTAAAAAAATTTCGAAGCTAAGGGTCCATCTCTCTGTGGAAATACTGAAAAAGGCAGGCAGTCCCCAAGGGAGGGCAGGGACCATTACTCTAGGGCTGGCAGGGCCTCAAGTGCCACCCCCACCCCCATCTGTCCCTGGCCAAATTCCACCCATTCCTGAGGCTAGGTCCAAAACCCCTCATGTCCCCAGAGCTGTCCTGATCCTGCCCCAGAGCCATAACCAATCCCAGGGGACTAGTACTAACCGTCCCCCACACACATCTGTCACCCTCGCCTCCTTAGAAAACCCTTTTGCACCTCCCAATTCTCACACCAGCCCACTGGGCAGGCTGGGTCCTTACCGCCACTCTCTTCTTCATTATCCAGAGAAGCTAGGCGACCTGCCCAAGGTCACCTCACTGGAGGTAGGAGGCCAGGACATGAAGGGCAGAGTCTCTTGACCACACATTCCTCTCCCAGCACTATTTATCTCTCTACCTCGCACTATTCTTATCATCTTTCACCTTTTATCAGAGGTAATGTGCATGCGCTATCGCAGTATAGCACCGAATAAATATAAAAGGAAAGAAGGAAGAAAGGAAGGTTGCAGAAAAAGAAGGAAGGGAAGGGAAGAAACCTATCCCAGGGGCAAGGAGAAACCTGTTATGTTGTTGAACTTCCCCCCGACATTGGGCCTCCAAGGTCAGACATGGTGGAGGCAGCCTGGTGGGGCTTGGGGGGGTCCAGACATCACCTAGCTGTGCCTTGAACACTCCTGCTTTTGGCCCAGCAAGCTGTGTTGATCAGAGGCTCCTCAAGGTCATTTCCAAAGAATCAGCAGAGAAGAGGCAGGACAGTTCTCCTCCCTGCCTTCCTAAAAGGCTGCTCCCTTGCTGCCCTTTCAACAGAGGCTGCTCCTGTGCCTCAGCCTTCTCACCTGTAAACAGGGTATGATGATATGATGACAGTGCCTACCCCACTGGAGCACTGTGAGGACTAAAAGATGATAATGCATAAGCTCCTAGAACAATGCCTTGCATAGAATAAAGGGTAGAGGGTCACTTACTATGACTACTAGTCTTTTTTTTGTTTGTTTGTTTTTGAGACAGAGTCTCACTCTGCTGCCCTGGTAGAGTGCATCATAGATCACTGCAACCTCAAACTCCAGGGCTCAAGTGGTCCTCCTACATTAGCCTCCCGAGTAGCTGGGACTACAGGCACGGGCCACCATGCCTGGCTAATTTTTTATATTTTTAGTACAGAGTGAGTGGGGTCTCACTCTTGCTCAGGCTGGTCTCGAACTCCTGGCCTTCCGCCTTGGCCTCCCAGAGTGCTGAGATTACAGGTGTGGTGAGCCACCATACCCAGCCTTAGTACTAGTCTTGTTATTAAATTAGCTGTGAGGAATGAGAGGTCGCCCTGTAGAGGAAGTGAGCTGATCACTGAGCCCCGAGATACCCTGCCGGGAAGCCTGGTATCACTGGGCTTAGAACCTGTTGATTGGCGCCGAGCAGCATGTTGGGGTTCCAAGCCCAGCTGAGCCACTTTCTACTGTGCAAGAGGCTGACTTCTCTGGCTTCATTCCTCTTCTGTCAAGTGGGGACAGCCATGCTACTTCACACGGTTGCCATGAAGATGAAATGGGATGACGCCTGTAAAATGGGTGGTGTGGTGCCTGGCACGGAGGCAGGTTTAATTAGAGGAAGTGGTGGTGGTGTTACTATTATTGAATGCTCTATGGACCGCCCTTCTTAACAAGTGGCTCAGAGCTAGTCAAGACAAGAGGGGAAAATGGAGAAGGGCAGGGTTAACTGGAGCCTGGGGAGCCTGGCTTGGAAGCTGAGTGCACAGGCTGGGGCTGGCGCCCAGAAGCTACAGGGGATGGACGAGGGATGTGAGGGCCTCCATTCGTGCTGTGTGGGTGGAGTCCAAGGTGACTGCTGAGGGCTGGGACTGTGGGAAGCCAACCTGGGAGCAAGCTCTTAGCAATGATCATAGGTAATTACCATAATAACAGTCCCAGGCAGAGCAGCACTCTGCAGGGGGCCCTTCAAGCTATTTCCAGGGCTGGTTATTTTCCAGGTTGTGCCTTGGTAGACCTAATGGTGGAACAGGGAACCCAACAGGGTAGAATTTTAATTGTTTTAAAACTGAGTAATTTAAAATCAGCTTATCCTGGGCTCGATGACCCACGCCTATAATCCTAGCACTTTGGGAGGTAGTGGCAGGATGATCTCTTGAGGCCAGGAGTTCAAGACCAAGTTGAGCAACATAGCAAGACCCTATCTCTCCAAAAAGAAATTTTAAATTTGCCAGACATGGTGGCATGCGCCTGTAGTCCCTGCTACTTGGAAGGCTGAGGCAGGACTACTTGAGGCCAGGAGCTCGAGACCAGCCTGAGCAACATAGTGAGATGTTGTCTCTACAAAAAAATAAAAGATTAAAAAAAAATTAGTCAGGCATAGTGGTGCATGCCTATAGTCCTAGCTACTCAGGAGGCTGAGGCAGGAGGATCCCTTGAGACCAGGAGTTTGAGGCTGTAGTGAACTATGATTGCACCATTGCACCCTAGCCCAGGCAACACAGTGCGACACTGTCTCAAAAAATATAAAACAAAAATTAAAAAAAATAAAAGCAGTTTTCACACATGAAACTGATAATGCTGAGGTCTGAGGCATGGGAAAGAGACTTCACGACGTATCTTTTTGTGCCTTTTCAACATTGTACTATGGATGTGTATTACTTATTTCATAAAACTTAATAAACTAAAAAATAAAAGTAGGTGCCAGTTTTTTACCTATAGAGGTAGTGGCGAACTTCTTTTGAGGTTAAACTCTCTTATTTGGGAAAAGTCATTTTAACAGGCCTTTGGATTTAAGCAGAGGCAAAGGCAAAATCCTATCCCAGAAAGGAAAATCTGGGGGCAATGAGAAACACAACTGCCCTTATAGTCTAACTTCAAAGCCTACCTTTTCTGCAAGAGAAGTGACACCTCCGCAGAAATTATAAATGTAGTGACCAGGCCTGAGCCTGCAGGAAGGGGGGGGTTCTCCCTCCCTCCTGTAAGGAGGAATGGCTGCCCCTATAGCTGCTAGGGACTCGGGGTGAGAAGGGAAGTGCAGGCGGAACAGCCCTGCAGACTGTGGACTTACTGGCATTCCTGGGGGCTTCCCAGAAATCCTTGGGTGGGGCGACTGGAGTTGTGCAAACCACACAGAACTGGGGTTGGGTACAATGATGTCGGCATTAAAGGGCACAGGGGACCCCTGAAGGCTGTAGACACACAGACCTCTGGGTGTCCGTGCAACACCTGTCCACCGAGGGCAATGACAATGTGTCACATGCCCACTGTAGCCAGGCCTCTCACGGAGACCACGTGTTTCCAGGCCCTTCCACAGACAGGCACTGCTAAGGCCAGGGTGGTGCTGGCACCCAGGTGGAGAAAGGCATATGTCGCCTAAAGCCTGGGAAGGGTCTCTATGGCTTCAAAAGTACTCCAGCAAAAATAGTGATTCATTGCCCAAGGGAAAGCAGAACTGTTCTCTTACTCCAGAGGGTGATTCGCCCCAAAACAAGCACCCGGTGACTGAAGCATGAATCAGAAGTGCCAGCCCGGAACAGAGAGAACTGAACAGGCCTGCGCTGCCCAGTGTCAGAGGGCAGGCTGGCTCCGCCCTCCTCCAGGAAGAAACTGGCCCTCCGGCCTCTCTGCAGAAAGAAGACTCAGTCTTGTTCTACCTCTTTCTGGCCAAGGGAGCTCAGGAGGCCAGAAAACCTCTCTAAGCCTCAGCGCTCTTGCCTGGAAAATGGGCATAATCGTGCCTCCCTTGCAGGTGAGAGTGAGAGGGCGACGTTCTGCACAAGACCAGGCCACGGGCCCCTCCTCCCCAGCTAGCCTGGCTGCAGGCGGCACCAGCAGAGAGCCACGAGTCGCAGCAGCAGCTGTACAGCTGGCATCCTGCGCCCACAACCTGGGCCAGGGAAGCTGGCACTCGGCCCCTAGCTTGACTCACACTCCTTTTCCAGGTCTGGCCCACCAAAACCAGGACAGTCCCGGTGCTCCTTCCAGAGAGAACAATCAACAGTGGTTTAAAGAAACCTCTCACCCCAAATGGCCCCATCAGCAGGATTTGCATAGCCAAGGAAGCCGGGGCTCTCTGCCACCTCGCAAATGGATCTACAATCTCCAAGAAGCTCTGGGGAGTAACCCACACTCTGAGATGAAAACTCCCCTGGCACTTCCTGTCTGCACTGCGCCATTTATTGGGCAAATGTTGGGAACACTCCACCCCGCTGTGGTTCTCTGGTGGCTTCACTCGTGGCTGGATGGCAGAGTGGCTGAGAGCGCATCTGGAGTTTGACAGCCATGAGTTTGAATCCTGGCTGGGTGACCTTGGACAAATCACCTAACCTCTCTGGGCCTCAGCAATGGCATCTGTAAAATGAGACTTCATGAGATCAGATTGATGCAGACAAAACATTTGGCCCAAAGTACATAAAAAGCTCTCAGACACAACTGTATCCCCCAGGAAGGTAGGGCCTGTTTATTAGTCTCTGAGTGCCCTCTAGTACATGGCACAGTGGGGAGCACACAGCTCAGCCAGGCGTCACTTTCATAGGTGATTCCAACAGGAGAGCAGGCACCACTGTCTCAGAAAAACAACTCTAGAAGCTCAACTCAGGCTCCTGAGCCGTCCCCTCCCTACCCAGAATTCCAAGTAGGAGCTTGGCATGGAAGCCCTTTTGGAAGCTCTTTTTGTCCATCACCACTTCCAGAAGCTTCTGCCTCAGCAGTATGAGTGGGGCTGTGGTGGGGGCCCTGGGGACATGAGGAGAGCTGACCTGGCCCTGATGTCTGGGGTGTGAGAGTCCCCTCGTAGGGCTCCGGCACTGGGGTCATCAGAAGAACCACAGAGGGCAGACGTAGGTGGGCGGCAGACAGTGAGACTCAGTGATGTCATGTTTTCCCCGAATGACTCAAAGGCTTGCCCCTGGGCTATGAATGGTGAGCTGTGTGCTGTGGCCTCCTGCCCTTCCTGTCGCAGGGACCCATGGCTGCAGCATCCCTGCCTGCTCCTGGCTGCAGCCCCAGCCCAGGGCTTGTCCCAGGCTGCCCCTGCCATGTTATCTCCAATCTCCACTTTAAAAGAAGACTTGAATGACGGCCAACATGAGTGTCATTACTGCCCTGTGACTGAGTGACCTTGGGCAGGTTACTCTGCCTCTCTGAGCCTCAGTTTCCTCATCTGTAAAATGGAGACATGGGGAACAGCCTTGCTGGGTTATATGGGGCTTGGTGAGAATGACTGTAATGCACCTGGCATGCTTAGCAAGTGGAAAGTGTGACATTCAAGGGCCTCCGTGATCTGACCTCAATTTATTTTTCTAGCTGCATCACAATCTGTCTCAATAATAGCTCACCCTTCTCGATGCTCACTGTGTGCCAGGCATTGCTCTAAATGCTTGTATAGAAATGCATTTTATTCTCGGATATCACCTCCATGCGGTAGGTATCATTAGTGAGAAAACTGAGGCACAGAGAGGGTAAGCAACTTGGCCATGGTCACACCGCCAGTGAGCGGGGAGCAGGGTTTCCCATGCAGGTAGCCTGGTTCTAGAGCCTGCACTGTAACCACAACTCCACCCCACCTCGTCTTTCTCTCTTCTCATGCAGCCTTCAAATGACAGTTCAGTCCTACCAGACTCCTCACCAGTCCCTGCATTCGCTCTGAACTTTCCGAGCTCCGGGCCCGTGCCCGGCTTCCCTCTGTGCATCAGAACACCCACCTCCCCCACGAAACCTTCCCCAAGTCCTCCCTCATGCCCACCTATGTGGGCTCATCACAGTTGGACTCAAACGCGGTTACTGGTGCCCAAGTCTCCCCTCTTCGTCTAGCCTGAAAGTGCCTCTTGTTATCCCCGGCCCACCCTGCACAGTGTCAGGCACGAGCAGGTGCACAGGTAAGGCCCAAGAATCCAGCGCTCAGGGCCTCACTGCTTTTGCGAGGACGGCCTGCAGGCTGGCGCTGGAACCATAGAACGCTCCTCCCCACCACTGGGGAGACAGCCTGCCAGACAGGCTTCCTTCTCTCTGCTCAGGGGAAATGACTCAGCCATGGGAGGCCTCTGTTACCTGGGCCTGGGGACTGGACCCTGGAGAGGCTGAATAGATGTCTGCAAAGGGGACAGGAGTGTTGGTGGGGTTGAATAATGGCCCCAGCTCATGTAATTCAAAGGGGTCTCCATGGACAGGCAGGAAGGGGCAGGACTGGGGGCCCTCTCAGAGGGTTTCGGGCCCACCTTCAGGATCCCAGGCCAGCATTCACAGGGTAATGACCTCAAGAGGCTGTGTGCCCGGGGTCCCTCTCTCCTTGTCCCCTCCATGGCCCACATCAGCCACCCTTCCCACTCACTGTGACTCCCACTATCGTGCCCAGACACGAACCACCCCTGCAGGAGCATCCTGAACTGGGACTGTCCCACCGTCCCAGCCAGCAGGCCCGGGAGGGTCCTTCATCACATCTGTCGCTTGCTCCTCCCACAGTCAGGTATAAACCCTCACTGCATGCCTGGGGCTGTGCTAAGCACGGGGGACACAAAGGTGAACCAGGCAGATGCTGTCCTGCCCTCGCAGAACTCATTACCAGTGAAGCAACTGCAGTACAGAGGGGTAAAATGCGATGAGAGGGACCTGCAGGCAGCCCTGGGGAGGGGCACTGGCCCAGTCTTCCAGGAGAATATGACATCCAAGCCAAGCAGAAAAGAGGGGAGGAGGGAATGTCCTTGGCAGCTAGAAAGGCTACAGAGAGCAGGGTGTGTGCATCTGGAAATGAGGACAGTTTGAAACTTGGGGCGCCTAGTGCAGGTGAGGGCTGGGGAAAGAAGACGCTGGGGAAAAACTATCCACTGAAACCCACAGGGGTGTGGAGGCCACTCGGTGTCCTGAGCAGCTCTGTGCTTACTCTAGGCGGGGAGGGTCTGTCGTGCTGGAACGGCCGCTGGGGAGACTGAGGCCTCCGCTCTGCTCGTTCCCCTTGCTGGCTTAGACCACACCTGTCGCCATCTGAGCCACGTGCTGAGACCAGGTCAGAGCAGAGGGGAGCAGCAGCGAGCTGGACTTGCAAGAGGTGGCAGTACGGTCTGAAACGCCCTGCACAGGTCAGCCAAGCGCCCAGGTCACACTTCCACCCTAAGTGCCAACAAAGGGCTGTGCGGCGCCAACCTCCCCAGAGCTTCCTAGCCAGAGCCCAGCGGCACGCCCTGGCGGCAGTTACAAAACCAGTGCTTGTGAGTGCCACTTCTGTCCGTGCAGCCACAGCAGGACAGACACACACAGGTGGTTCCATGGCAGGGCTGAAAGCACAGACCGCGGAGCCAGAGCCAGCCTCAGGGCTCAGGCCTGGCGTTGCCCCGCACCAGCTGTGGGATGTCAGCCTGCCTGGCTCTGCCTTCCCGTCTGTGAAATGGCAGTAAAAGAGCGGCCACCTTAGGAGCTTCCGGTGACAACTCAATGAGTGGATGCTGAAAGGAGCTCAGAACTGTGCTGGGCTTGCTAGGTGTCCTTATTATCACTGTTTCCTGTGTAACCCACCCCCAGGCACCTGCGCCAGACACAGTGAGAAGGAAAAGTGAAAGAGAAAGAGATGCTAATCTCTGCGAATAAAAGTGAGACGGGGCGCCTGACCTTTGCGGTCATGGCCGCTTTGGTTCTTCATCTTCCGTGGAAGGCGACATCCCCTTCGTGACTCCCAGGCTCTAGATTTCTAATCTCAGGGCCTCTTTGGACATGTCTGTCCTCTACCTTATAGGACAGGCCCTCGGCTTCTGTACCCAGGGGAGAGTAGGGCACCCGCAGCCTGCTGTGGCCCAAGTTGTGAAATTCCTTGCTGAAAATCGAGCAGTCACAGCAGGGGGGTGGGGTGGCCCAGTTTGTTTTCAAAATATTTCCTCAGATAGCATTGCTTTGGCTCAGACATGTTAGCACTTTCCAGAATCCTGCAGATGGTGCGGCAGCTGGAGAGGAAGGGGAGGGGGGACGCGGGGAGCACAGTGGGAGTGGCCCAGGGCCAAGCTCAGGTAGCTGTGTGGGCGGGGGCTGGCCCAGGCAGGCGTCAACATGGCATGTGTATACAGGAGTGTGCACACATGACAGAAAGCTGATCAGTCTGTAGATGTGGTTTGCAAATGTCTAAGCCGTGGAGCCTTCCTATGAACCAGAACTTTCCTCAGAAGCCCAATATGGAGAACAGATAAACGGAAGAGGGACCTGGAGCCCCCTCCCATTAGGCTTCTGACGGGTCCCTGCTGAACTCTAGGATTCCAGGAACCTAGACTGAAAACCTCTGCTGCTGACAAAAACATACACTGGGGAAAAGAATTCTTATTCAATAAATGGTGCTGGGAAAACTGGATAGCCACATGTAGAAGACTGAAACAGGATCTACACCTTTCACCTCTCACAAAAATCAACTCACGCTGGGTAACAGACTTGAACCTTAGGTGTGAAACTATTAGAATTCTGGAGGAAAATGTTGGAAATACTCTTCTAGACATTGACCTAGGCAAAGAATTTATGAAGAAGACCCCAAAGGCAATTACAGCATCAACAAAAATAAATAAATGGGACCTGATCAAATTAAAAAGCTTCTGCACAGCCAAAGAAACTGTCACGAGAGCAAACAGACAACCTACAGAATGGGAGAAAATTTTTGCAAGCTACATATCTGATAAAGGGCTGATAACTAGAATCTATTTAGAACTCAGGAAAATCAGCAAGAAAAAATCAAACAACCCTATCAAAAAGTGGGCAAA
>CAUYRT010022362.1:0-182262 GCA_963574885.1 Lepilemur ruficaudatus
AACTCCTGGGCTCAAACAATCCTTCTGCCTCAGCCTCCTGAGCAGCTGGGACTACAGGTGTACGCCACCATGCCCAGCTAATTTTTTTATATATGTATATTTTTAGTTGTCTAGCTAATTTCCTTCTATTTTTAGTAGAGACGGAGTCTCACTCTTGCTCAGGCTGGTCTTGAACTCCTGAGCTCAAAAGATCCTCCCGCCTTGGCCTCCCAGAGTGCTAGGATTAGAGGCATGAGCCACCACGCCAGGCCTGACAATAGATTTTTCTATCTAAATATTTTTGACAAACTGGAGTTCATTAAAATGGACAATTTGCAGCATAATTCATAATTGCAAAGATGTGAAATCAACCCAAGTGCCCATCAATTCATGAGTGGATTAGCAAAATGTATATATACCATGGAGTACTACTCAGCCATAAAAAGAAATAAATTAACGTCTTTTGCAGCAATTTGGATGGAACTGGAGACCATTATCCTAAGTGCAGTATCTCAGGAATGGAAAAATGAACATCACATGTACTGTCTAATAATTTGGAACTAATTGATGGGCACACGTGAGCACAAAGAGAAGTAAAAATCATCGGCAATCAAGAGGGAAAGGGGGGCTGGGCGCGGTGGCTCATGCCTGTAATCCTAGCACTCTGGGAGGCCAAGGCGGGAGGATCTCTTAAGGTCAGGAGTTCAAAACCAGCCTGGGCAAGAGCGAGACCCCATCTCTACTAAAAAAAAATAGAAAGAAATTTGTTGGCCAACCAAAAATATATAGAAAAAATTAGCCAGGCATGGTGGCACATGCCTGTAGTCCCAGCTACTCAGGAGGCTGAGGCAGGAAAATCGCTTGAGCCCAGGAATTTGAGGTTGCTGTGAGCTAGGCTGATGCCACGGCACTCTAGCTTGGGCAACAGAGTGAGACTCTGTCTCAAAAAAAAAGAAAAAAAAAAAAAAGAGGGAAACGGGGAGAGGGGAGGGGAGAAAAACTTACCAAACAGATACAATGAACACTGTTTGGGTGATGAACACATTTACAGCCCTGACTTAAACATTATAAAAGTTATCCATGTAACAAAAACATTTGTACCCCCTTAATATTTTGAAATTTAAAAAAATGGACTGTGGTCAAAGAAAATAATACTAGTAATATTAGGGACTGAATCTAAGTTAAAGATCGGATTTGCGTCATACATACATGCATATACATATATATGTAATATACACACATATAAACACACATACATATGTAATTTTGACCAATGGAATAAAGGACTAAGAGGATTTTAGATAAAACTTCAAAAATGTGTTCTCGCCTGTATTCTCCCTTTCATTTATCACATAATTTTCTTTCTAAAGTTCTTAGATACCTTCCTAATCTCTCCCTGAGGCTAGAACAGAAAGGTTTATTTTCAGTGTACTGGTACTGTGTCAGGGGACTACTAACAAGGATGATATTCTGGATAAATACAATGTAAAATAAATGCCAGGATATCTGGGCTAAGAATGAAAAAAATGTATAGTTTTCACACAATTCCCATGAGTCTATACTTGTGTATATTTGTCAAATTATAGAACAGGTTATTTCTTCCAAAAGCCCAAAATGAAAAAGTAAGGAAACAAATCTATCGTAGGCATTCTTCTACCAAATGTTTGAATTAGATTTAATGATTGCATTAGACTAGGCTAGCTTGCGCTACAAGAACAAACAATCTTCTCCCTCCCTCCTCACCTTATCTTGTTGGCTTAGGCTGACAAAAACTTCCTTCTGACTCAGACCTCATTTCTGATGCAGATTAGCCATCAAAGCTCTGCTCATCAAAGACTCCTACTAGGGACCAGCTGATAGAAGCTTCTACCACCACTTTAGAGAAAAAGGAAACATGGAGCATTCTGTGCTGTTTCTTAAAGCCTCACTCTAAGTGGCATGTATTTCTGCTCATTGCCCATTGGCCAAAGCAAATCATAGGCCATGCCTGACTGCAAAGGGTGTGCACAGTGTGAGGAAACGGGCCAGGAATGAGAGGCTAAATATTTGTGAACAGCCCTAAAGTGACCACAGTTTCAACAAAAGTATAATGAAGATATGGGATGGCAAGACAACACGTGACATGTTTTAAAATTAAGGAAATGTTTTTGATGAGCAAGGAAAAAAAGCTCATTGCTATTATTTATTTGTCCCCTCCAAAACTCAGGTTGAAATTTTATCTCCAATGTGGCAGTATTGAGGGGCGGGGCCTTTAAGAGATGATTGGGTCATGAATGAATTAATCCATTCATGGATTAATGGATTAATAGGTTATCCTGGGAGTGGGGCTGGTGGCTTTATAAGAAGAGGGAGAGAGACCTGAGTAGCTTGCTCAGCCTCCTTGCCATGTGATGCCCTCCACCATCTCCAAACTCTGGGGTGTCCCCACCAGCAAGAAGGTTTCTCACTAGATGTGGCCCCTTGAGCTTGGACTTCATAGCCTCCATAACTGTAAGAAATAAATTCCTTTTTTGTATTTAAAACAAATTACCCAGTTTTAGATATTCTATTATAGGTGACAGAAAACAGACTAAGACACTCATGAAAGAGGAAAATCTAGTTAAGATGCTTTCATATCAAGATATAACAGAAAATGACAGTAAAGTTAAAGTTGAGTTGGATACAACTAAAATTGTACTTGAAGATTGTACATGCTATTTTTTGTTTTGTTTTTTTCGATCTTTGTCATTAACCTTGATGCCAATTGGCAGTTGTGTCAAAGTTAATAAACAATAGTTCTGGAAGTTCACTTATAAATTTATGCTTTATTCCAATTACATTACTAGAATTTCTATTGATTTGCATAGTGAATGCGAAACGGGTTTGTTCAGTGGTGACACCCACTTACTAGCATGTATAGAGAACCATGCACTGGGTCATTGATGGTGGACCTGCTGACACTAAATAAAAAGCTTATAGATTGCACAGCTCATTTCCCCCCACTCAGCTCACAATCTGGATTTGTAGAGACAACTTCATTATCTTGCAGTAGCAAAATGCTGCTGTGAAGTAAGGACTAGTAGCAAAACCCAGCTGTCAGCTGATAGAATACTAATACTCCTGAATTGAAAAATTAACAAAAATGGGCATCAGGAAGAGTTTATGTAAACTCTGTTTATATAACCAAAACAGAATTAAGAATTATTATTAATATAAACAGTGCTGTGCTGGAGCCAGCTTATCTTGGCTCACAAAAATTGATTGCAAGCATCTTTCCAACTCTACATCCAGTGATGCTATGTTGACAGCTTGAAGTCAATCATGGTGAGGGTATCTACATCACGGAAATTGGCCATCACTACAAATCAGTCATGTTTTCAGAGAGCTAGTTATTAAACACCTACCAGGGCATCACTGAGTATGAGTGACCCAAGAACAATGTGCAACGGCCATTTGCATATTTTCTTTGGGGAATCCATTTTCAAATTAGGTTATTTGTCTTTTTTTAGTTGACTTGTTAGAGTTCTTTTCATATTCTTGATACTAGACTTTTATCAGATTTATGATTTGCAAATATTTTCTCCTATTCTGTGGGTTGTCCTTTCACTTTCCTGATAGTATGATTTTGCAGCACAAGATGAGGAAAGATTCTAATTTTGATACTGTCCAATTTATCTAGTTTTTTCTTCAGTTGCTTGTGCTTTAGGTATCATATCTAAGAAATTTTTGCTTAATCTGAGGTCACAAAGATTTTTTTCCTCTGTTTTCTTCTAAGAGTTTTTTAGTTTTATCTTTTACATTTAGGTCTTTGATCTATTTTGAGTTAGTTTTGTATATGGTGTAAAGTAGGGGTCCAAATTCATTGTCTTGCATGTTGACATATAGTTGTCCTAAACTAATTGTGGAAAGACTATCCTTTCCCCATTGAATTGTCTTGGCACCCTTGTCAAAAATTAATTTATCATAGATGCATAGGTTTATTTCTGGACCATCAGTTCTATTCCATTGATTTGTGTGTTCATATTTATGCCAGTATATGCTGTCAATTTCTGCAGAAGAGGAAGTTAGAATTTTGATAGGGATTGCATTTAATCTATAGATCAATTTAGGGAATATTGTCATTTAAGCAACATTAAGTCTCCATTCCATGAACAAGAGATGTCTTTCCATTTATTCAGGTCTTTTAAAAAATTTCTTTCAACAATGTTTTATAGTTTTCAGTGTGCAAGTCTTGCATTTCTTTAGCTAAATTTATTCCTAAATATTTATTCTTTGGATGTTATAAAGGGAAATGCTATTTTTATTTCATTTTATTTTATGATTATTCATTGCTATTGTATAGAAATACAACTGATCTTTATATATTTATCTTGTATCCTGCAACTTTGCTGAACTTTTGTACAAGCTCTAATAATTTTTTTTTTAATTTTTAGAATTTTCTATGTACAGGATTATGTCACCTGTGAATAGAAATAGTTTTCCTTCTTCCTTTTTAATCTGGATGCCTTTTATTTTATTTTCTTGCCTATTTTCCCTGGTTAGAACCTCCAGTAAAATGTTGACATTAAACATGATATTACTTGTAGGTTTTTCATAGATGCCCTTTATCAAGTTGAGAAAATTCCTTTCTTGTCCTAGTTTGTTGAGTGCTTTTATCATAAAAGAGTGTTGAACTTTGTCAAATGCTTTTTCTGTGTCTGTTGAGATGATTATGTGTTTTTTTCCTCCTTATGCTATTAATATGGTGTCTGACATTGACTTTCATATGTTGAATCAATGCTGCATTCTGGATATAAATCCTACTTGGTCATGGTGTATAATTCTTTTTACATGTTGTATTTAATTTGTTAGTGTTTTGTTGAGGATTTTTGTGTTTATGTTATAAGGGATATCGATCTGTAGTTTTTTTTCTTGTGACGTTTTTGCCTGGTTTGGTTATACGGTAATAAGGTTGTTCACATTTAATTGTACGCATGCTTTCAGAGTAGGTGAAAGGCTGGTGCAGTCACTGTCAGCAAGCTTGTCAAAGGTTCCCATTCTACAGTGGGGGTGCTTGTTTGCGGATTGTGTGAGCGAGCTGGTTATTCATTCAGTTGTCTCTTTGATGAACGCTTCTCTACCCTGGTCTGAGCAGAGGTTCTGAAACGCCACTTTTCTTGGCTAGCTGGTTCCCTGTCGGCCTCTGTCAACAGGGGTGCTGGAGGGAGACTGCGAGGCTGGAGGAGGCGGATAAGACATGGACACTGCTTCCCCTTGCATCCCGGTCCCCTTCCTGTGAATAGCCTCAGAAATGCCTGTCACCTGGACCATGGTGGTCGGCTCTGGTTTGCTGTTTTTCCCACCCCTGAATCAGCCTCACTGGGCCTCCTCAGAGACATCAGTAGCTGGGGCAGGGCACACTGTCCTTAGAGATCTGGCCCCAGACTCACGGGGCCCCACTTTGAGTCGGAAGATTCTGTATATGCAATCTCATTGTTAAAAAGTGTCACCTGTATGTTTTAGCTAGGTTAGATTAAGCAATGCTTATTAAGAAAGGAAGTACTAATTTCTCCCATAGTGAAGTTTGGGACTTATTGAGTTAGGCCAGTGATTTACTGAAAAGAAAGAAAGAAAGAAAGAAAACAGAATAATATTTGTACAGGCTTTTATATAGCACTGAAGGTAAAGTTTGACAAATATGAAAAGGATCATTGTGTCCCAAGAATAAATCATGCTGGTGCTAGAGAAGGTCACCAAAGCAGTAAGCATGGAAGTGGGACTTTGGGCTCAGCCTTAATAAAATTAAAAGAAACCATAGGTCACAAGTCACAAGGCTATTTGATGCAAGGCCTTAAGAGATAATAGCTTTCTGGGAGAAGTTGTTTGAGAATTTCAAATACTGGACTGGTCATTGAATTCCCCAGGAAAATAAGGGGATGGGGATTAGAGAGTACAGGCATGCACTGCATAATGGTGTTTCGCTTAACAACAGACCCATACAGGAGGGTGGGCCTGTAAGATTATAATGCTGTATTGTTACTGTGCCTTTTCTGTGTTTAGATACCTACATACCACTGTGTTACAATCGCCTACAGTATTCAGGGCAGTAAATGTGGTGCAGGTTTGTAGCCTAGGGATGTAGTAGGCTGTACCCTCTAGGTTGGGGAAGTACACGCTATGGTGTTCCCATGGCAACAAAACTGCCTAACGACTCATTTCTTAGAACATAGCCCCATCTTGAAGCTGCACAAGACTGTATTCCCATTCTGTTAACCTCAAGCACACAAAGTGTTCAAACTATCGGAGAAAGACTTTATTCCAATTTAAATGCAGGTGCTGTGTGTCATTATGATAGTGTGTAAGCGCAGTCAGCTTCCGGTGATATTCGAGTCTAATTAGAAATCCTTCTTGGACTATTTAATTCAAAGTTTCCTCTTAATCTTCCAGGAACTTAGCCCTCGCCACAAAGGGTATGTGAAGACACAAAAATGGAGAAAGTGTGTGCAATAGCCATAATTTGCGTGTTGTAAGAAAAGGGATTTGTTTACTTAAGTGCATTGTGTTCATCTGACTCACTGCTACGAAATCATGTAGGTTCCTTTTCAAGTCAGAAAATTTCAAAATCAGTTTGGGTAAACTTTTAGGGTCAAATTGTTTATGACGCCTCATCTCACTCTTGGAATTTGTTACTCAGAGAAGAAATCTGAGTCCTTCTTACATCAATTCCTTTGAAGGAATCAAGTCATTTTCCCCCCTGTTTGTTTAGCAGCAGGAGTCTCTCTATTTAAATTTAAAAAATTTCACCTAACATCTTCACAGTCTTGGTCTCACTTCATGAATTTTTTCCTTGCCCACGTTGAACTCCCTCAACCTCCAATTTTGGATTTCTTCTCAGATCTAGAAAGTGTTTTTAAAAAATATACTTTTAAAACTTTGTTTATGATCCACCATTCCATTTTACATCTTAACGACATCTCTTATTTGCGGTTGGATTTCTATTATTTGTGATCCTGTAAATTTCTGAGCTCTTTAAAATATCCATTCATTCCGCATTTGGGAGTATTTCGGAAGTGAATCCTTTCCATTATTGATTTGATTTTGGCACTGTCAAACCTGCCTTTTGTTGTTTCTTGTATGGAACCTGCTTTCCCTTCTTTCTGTCTTTTTTTCCCCTTCTTTCTCTTTCCTTCTTTCTCCATCGCCCCTAACCCTGCTTCTTTTTTTATCTAAGTCTATTCTTGTTTAATGGAAGCAATGTCCTTGCAAATTGTTTCTGGGGTCACCTACACCCCTCTGAGCTCCCAGGCCATGTCTGTGACAATGCTGAGGGCAGGTGCAAGGTGTGGCTGGCTGGTGATGAAGAGGAGGTGACCTTAAGTCAGCAGAAGCCAAGAGAAACAGGGTGGGGGTGAGCAGGACAGGATGTAGAAATAACATGCGTGTTAGGTACAGCCACACTGAACACTTTACACAGACAGCTTGTTTAATCCTCACAAGAACCCTGAAAGTGAGACAGAATTACCCCAACCTGTCCCTCCATGGCCGGACTCTCTTTACTATCCTGATCTGGATGGGAACAGAGGGATCTCAGGAGAGCCGAGGGCCCTCTGTTCCTTCTAATAGTAATAACTTACTGTTATTTACACAAAAGCATTATTCTCACTAAGAGTTTGTAAGGTGTGTAATCTTTGTTAGCTCCAGAGAAGAGGACACTGGAGTTCACAGAAGCTTAATTGGAACTTGAGCCCGGGTCTCGGGGTTCCTGTGCTGACGTCCAGAGCCAGAACCACCCATGATGAAACAGAGCATTGGTGTCTCCCAGGAATGGCGTCATATCCTGTTGTGCAACTTTCCAGAGCCTGTAGGTCAGAGTGATGTCTTGTAGCTGTCCCAGGAGCCCGCAGCAGCAGTTGGAGTTGATACACGGGAAGGATGAAGAAGGCCTGGCTCCGGGGGCTGCTGTGGGTGCTCTGGGTCTCAGGTAAGGCAAGGAAGAAGCATGAGCAGGGGAGGCCTCGGGGAGTTGTTTTGTTTTGAAGCTCCAGAGCATGTAGCCATCCAAGGTAGAACCAAGAAGTAGTTATGGCAGATGGAGCTGCTGTACCCAAACTTAGCAGAATCGGAAGGATGTCCAGGGCCTGAGCACAGAAATAAAACCAGGGATGGGTTAGGGAAGCAAGATGTCTGCATATTTTGATGTTGTCAGAGACATGCAAAGCCCTGGACCAGAATAATGATAAAGTAAATCTAACTTTGGCATGAATACAAATAATTGTATTCATTGTTGATTTTTTTTCCTTATGTTCTATCATGATGCTTTTGATGTTGACTGTCTGTTAAACCCAAAAGACATAATTTATTTAACAAATATTTCCCAGTGGCCTGCTATGGGCCAACAGATATGCTACAGCTGAGGACACAGACGTGAACGGAAGAGGCCTGGTGCCCTTGTTTGTGGAGGGCATCACCCCAGCTCTCCATTGCATACTGGGGCCAGAGGGCACTGCTGATCAGGCTTGGCAGGGCTGGTCCATCCCCCAGTCCTTACTCCTCTCCTCTTATAATCTGCACAGATCACACCTGCATTAACAATGGAAGCATTTGGGACTTTAGTCACTCCTCCTCCTATCTCTTATGAATAACAGAGGAAAAATATTGATGTGAGTTGAAAGCAAGGTTTGCCGTGGGAAGACATGAAAGATCAGGAAGAGAGTGCTCCCCTGGGACCCACTACTTTGAGCAAAGTTATGGACAACTGCCTTGCAGAGCCTGACCACAAACCTTGCTTTGAGTCTCCTTGGAGCTGGGTGATGATCTAGGTGGGCAGGTGGGAATTAGGTTCTCATGGACCAGTGTGTTTTATTTGTGCTTTTCTGAAGGAGAACTGGGAAATGGCAGAGGGTTGAAGGATGTGGAATTGCGTGAGAGAAAACCAGTGGTATATGTTCCATTATGCCCTGTAGGAGTATGTTACCCTAAAAGCGCCTTCTAGACACCTATGCATGCTTGGGCCAGGACTGCTCTAATCCCTATTCGACAGCTGTCTTGGGCAACATAGCTCAGTGATTTAGAGCAGACTTTGGAATCAAACTCCTCATGTTTGTGCCCTGGCTCCACCACTTAACTACTGTGAGACTTTGGGCAAATGCCTTAACCTGTCTGTGCCTCAGTTTCATTATCTATAAAATGGGAAGAATAATGGTTTTAACCTTTTAAGTTGTAAAGATTAAATAAGATTGATTTTTCTAAAGCACTTAGCACATAATATTCAATAGACAGAATTTGTTATCTTTTTTATTAACATATTATAAGGAGTCTCCTTCTTGTAATGGTGCATAGGCAGCACTTCAGCCTTCATTTTATACTGTCTCCTTTCACACGAGACTAGGCAAATTTGCAAGCACACTCAGTCACCTGTCACTTCCTCCTCTCCCGGGGAGCTGGCAAATAATGGAGATTTCTCTGTGACATTAGTTTAAGAGGTTAGGGCTTTGGTGGTGGTGACTTGAGGATAGAGTCCCTATGACTTTCACAGAGCCCAGCACCGTGCCTGACACGAGAAGATGGTCAGCACAGACTGATGGATGAGTGAACAAACGAGGGAACCAGACTTGGCTGAGGGCCCCTCAGCCTCTGCTTGCCTGTCTCTTGTAGGGGAATTCCTGACTGGAGTTCATGGGAACCGTCCAGGAGACTTGTTTGCAAGCTTTCCTTAGAAACTGAAGTCTGGCCCCAGAAGAATCAGCCTTCAAGCCTGGCTTCACCTTCAAAATGCTCATGAGTCCCTGAGTTGGGTCTTCCCACGGTCAGGCAGAGCTGTCGGCCTATCCAGGGTGGGCATGCAGGGCCTCCACCAAAGGGGCAGCCCTTGGCATTTTTCATTAGCACATAAGGATTACAGTGTGTGTAAGTAGTAGTATTAATAACAGCAGTAGGTGTGGCAACCCACCCCACAGTTTGACTCAGCAAACTGTGGGTCAAACTGTCTAGCCCATTATTTGGGGTTCCATGCAGGAAGGTGTCCCAGGCTGGAGTGGATAAGCCACAGTCCTTCAGTAAACTTATCGAACCCTCTGTGTCCAGCTGAAATCACACAGCTGGATATTTGCAGTTCCGCTCTGCTTGGCCGCCCAGCGGCAAGACTCCCCTGGACCAGAGAAGATCACTCCCAATGCTAGGTGGTTAATCTGGTTCAACCTCTAAGAGTGTGATTGAAACTATTGTCCCTGTGACCAGGAGTTCTCAAATTCGGCACTACTGACATTTTGGGTGGGACAATTCTTTGTTATGGGGCTGTTCTATGCACTATAGGATGCTCGGCAGCACCTGGGCCTCCTTTGGATGCCAGTTGCGTCCACCCCATCCTGGATTATAACAGCCAAAAATGTCCAGATATTGCCTAGCGTCCCCAGGGGGGCAAAAATTGTGCCCGTAATGGAGAACCACTGCCTTGAGTCCTTGACATCAAAAACAGGAGGGAGGATTTCTAGGCTCAGGTACTAGGAAGTACAAGGGGTGCTGGTTTGGAGCACAGCTGAGTCTATGACTCAGTTACTGCTGTTAGCTTGTGCACACGTGCTCGTGTGTGCTCTCTCTCTCTCTCTCTGTGTCTCTGGTCTAATTCACAGGTAGCCTATTTCCACATTGTAGAACGTTTCACATCTCACTGATCTGTCACCCCCAGCAAGAAAGAACATTTTTCTTAATAGCTATAGCAGTCTCAGGGAGGATTCTCCCTGACAGGTCCAGCCAAGTTACGTGCTCTTTTCTAAATCAATCATCATGGCCAGGATGATGGGGGACTTTGATTGGCAAAGTCTGTGTCATGTATCCACTGATGTGGACAGTCCCATCAGTGGAGCTGCAGAGGATGGCTCCCCTGAGAAAGAGGTGCTCTGCCACCCAAGGAAGGTGGAAAGGAATGCCGGATATCACAGGCCAATGTCAGTGTCTACCGTGCTCTCAGGATGGCTTCCTCACTGTTTATCCAATCACTGTTTATCTCACACTGATCTCTTTGCCTGGACTCGGATGGAGGTCCTCAAGCTGTCCTGGGGAGATACTCTCTGCTAGTACCATGTCTTTGCATTCACTTTTCATGCTATACGGCCCTCTCCATAATCTTTCCCTTTCCTCATGCCCCCACCACTCATGGTCTCAGCAAAATGTCCCATGTTCTGTCTCCAATCAGGCAATATTTTTCCTCTCAAAATGATCATTTATAAAATCTGAGTAGCATGCACCATATGCAGTCTCACTCTTCTAGTGAAACAACTACCTACCGCAGAAAGATCCAAGGTCTAGTTCGGGCTTGCACCTTCCCTGGAGGCCTCAAGGACCTTGTCTGAAAAATGTGTGGTTGGAGGAGAAAAACTGGTGGTTCCCTTCCTTTTGTTCTTTTTCCAAAGAGGGAAAAACTATTCCTCACAGAACTTATTCTCTTTTCTTGCTAACAGAGCTCCGAGCTGCAGTTGAATCATCTGAGGCATTAAAGTGTGTCGGGGCAGAGGGAGGGACCGTGGAATGGCTCTGTCCCTTCAGCCACAGGAAACATGCCAACAGCAAGAAGGCTTTGCAGAGGCTGATAGACGGAGTGGAGCCACGGACCGTGGCACACATAGAGAAGCCTTCGGGGGAGCCCATTCAAGTCCAAGTGGGGAGGATCACGCTAGAAGAAATCCCTCATGATACTGTACTGAAAGTACAAATAACAAACCTTCAAGTAGAAGACTCGGGACTGTATCAGTGTGTGGCCTATGACCCTCCCAAAGACCCTGAACTCCTGCCCCATCGTGTCAGCCTGGTGGTGAACAAGGGTGAGTGACTTGGGGGTGGGTGGGGAGAGGCAGGCCAGGAGAGGATGGGGCCGTGGGGACAGCACTGGCAGAGCTGGGGCTTGGATTCCTAGCAGCCTGTCTTTCTCCTAGAAGCTTCTTGTCTCTCATCTGAGGTCCTCGAGAAGCATTTGGTCTAATAGTAAGTAGGGGCTGCTATATATGGCATTCCCTTTGGGTAGCAGTGCCTAATTTGGGGTGCTGTTGTAGGAATTGGGGTACAATTAAGGTAAACAGCAAATTTGGGATAATTTAGTATCATTCCTTAGATCTCCACTTAGAATCCATGTCCTTGGGAAGCCTCCTGTGATCCACTGTCCCCCTCCCACAGATGCATTTGGTGGCCTACCTGTGTGCTTCTAAAGCAGTGCTCTTCAGACCTTGCCATGGGCACATACCACCTGGGGACCTTGTCTCAAAGGCAGACTCTGACTGAACAGGTACAGAGGGGACCCAAGACTCTGCATTTCTAGTGAGCTCCCCAGTGATGCCAGTGCTGCTGGTGCTGTGGGTCCTTGTGGCTCCCATTTGGGGGGTGGAGTCTCCAGAGCTCACTTTGTGTCCCTTTTGTGCACAACACCGTCTCACTGGATAGTAGAGACCAGTTTACTTACCTGTCTCCCCTGTTCATCTCAGAGCTGCTTGAGGGGAGGATCAGCACTTTTCTGAGCTCTCCATCCTTAGCACATAATGTAATTTCTGGCACGTAGTAGGCCCTCAGTGGTCACTGAATTAAGCAATAATGTATGGAAGGCAGGTGAAAGGGAGACAGGTTCAAGCTCCTAGCATCAGGGCAATGCTAAGCCTAAGAAAGACAAGGTACATATACAATATGTAAATAAAAGATAATTTGTAAAGCAATATGCCACATCTACTGGTGAATGAAAAGCAGTAAATGATGTAGGGTGGAGTAATCAGGGAATTATTCTTGGAGAAGGTGGGGACACGTGGATCGGTGAGGAGTAGCAGGCAAGTGCAGTTCCAACAACACGAATACTTGAAAATTCCTTTCTTCTTCCCTCCTCCGTCCCTCCTCCCCTGCCTCCCTTCTTCCTTTCCTTCTTCCTTTCCTGTCTCTGACTCAGGTGGATCCAACAGTATTTCTTTGGGTTTAGCAAAAGAAAACCTTGTTTTTTGGCCATGTACATTTCCCTCCTCAGCTCTATTTACCCTACCACCTACCCATCCATCCACTCATCCATCTATTCATCCCTCCATCCACCCATTTACCCCTTCCTCATCCATCCATCCATTCATCCCTCCACCCACTTACCAACAATACATCCATCAAATCATCCACTTATCTATCCACCCACCCATCCATCCACCCATCCATCCATCCACTTATCCATCCATCCATCCTTCTAAGGTGACTTCTTGCAAATCCTCTAGGTATTATTCCCTCCAATGAGAATCCTACTCAGAACTTGCCTGAGATTACCAGAGTTCCTCGTACTACCACCAAGGCCTTCAGCTTGCCGTATACCAGCTCCAGCACCATGACCCAAGCTCCATTCACTTCATTTGCTGTCATCTCCACTCCTGGCCCTGGAGTCAATCTTCAAAATGTGACAAATGTCACCAGGTATGGTTTCCAGGCCTCTGGGTCCCTGGATTGAACACTGCACCCTTTGCTCCCTACTCCATGTGCTGAGAGGATGTGGGGAGTGAGGGCTGGGGAGCGTGGGGCACGAGCAGACTTGAGTCACCTCAGTCTGGGTAGAAATGTCTGTGGGAAGGAGGAGGTGGTGACGGAGGGAGGGGAGGCTTTCCACGAGGCTGTCATTCTCCTCAGTTCAGCTTCCTGGTTTCCTTGCACACCAGAGTAATGGCATGCTTCCCAAATTCCAATGGACCTTACCCAGCCCCAGGGTCTAATGGGTAGTGGTAAATGCACTCTGAGTGGGGACCTGCATGCTAGTGTCAGCCAGACTGTGTGAATTTGAGCGAGTCAAGAGCCTTCTCCGGTGTTAGTTCCATTGTCGGTTCAGCAGGGATGTTAGAAAACCAGAGCTGGGTGAGATGATCTATCCAACAGCTCTCAGAATAACAGGTAGCTATTAAGGTAGCAGAATAACAGGATTATCTGGAGGATTTGTTTTCGCTTTGCTTTCTTTTTCCTTTCTTTTTTTCTTAATACTGATACATGTGCCTTATCATAGATCAACAGAATCAGAATTTCCAGAGGTAAGGTGTGTTGATTTTTTTTTTTTTTTGAGACAAAGTCACACTGTGTTGCCTGGGCTAGAGTGCCATGGCATCAGCCTAGCTCACAGCACCCTCAAAGTCCTGGGCTTAAGCAATCCTTTGGCTTCAGCCTCCCGAGTAGCTGGGACTACAGGCATGCGCCACCATGCCTGGCTAATTTTTTTCTATATATTTTTAGTTGGCCAATTAAGTTCTTCTATTTTTAGTAGAGACGGGGTCTCACTCTTGCTCAGGCTGGTCTCGAACTCCTGAGCTCAAACGATCCTCCCGCCTCGGCCTCCCAGAGTGCTAGGATTACAGGCGTGAGCCACCGCGCCCGGCCACGTGTTGGTATCTTTTATAAGCTCTTTAGGAGATTTCTGATGTGCTGGCGAAGTTAAAAAACACTCATGTAGCATCCACACACCCCTGCAGTTATTATTAAAAGTTGATTTATCTTAGAATGGGTTTATCATTAAATATTGAATTAATAAGGAAAGAAATAGTCCTCCACATTCCCACTAATCTAACACGTCTTTTTTATCCATATTCTTTTCTAGTGTTTATTCATGTTTATACATATTTTAACACAGCAGCAATTCTGATTATAAACATTTCCATTATTTTCCCTGCTACAATTATTCTTTGATGCTGCTAGCTAGTCTTCATAAATATCATTTTAATGGATGAATACTTTTCTATCAATTGGAAGGGCCATAACTTACATAGTCATTTGCCGGTTCTGAGACACTGATATTGTTTTCATCTTTTATAGTATTGATAACTTTGAGATGACCATATTCTTGCAGATGTCTTCTTTTAAATTGTTTATCCAAACATAATTCCCAGAAGAGAATTTGAACATCGATATTATTCTGCACACATATAGCATAGTTCAGTGGTCTTCCAACAGACTGGACACAGTTTGCGGTGTGAGCCATGAAGCGTAAGTGAAGCAGAGTCACTGTAGACTTGCTGACAAGGTAAAGTTAGTGTTTTAAGCATATTCCTGCTAAAATGGATGCAAAGTGGTACCTGCCTTAATTTTTCTGTGAATGTGGACTCCCGCTCCCTGTGAGTAGAGGCAGTGCTTTTTTCCCTTGTATCGTTTCACCGACACCAGCCTAAGTGCCTGGTACATAGTCAGTGCTCATTAGATCTTTGTGGAATAAATCAAATGAAAGATCAGGTCAGAGTCAACATTTTTCATTTTTCACTACTTTCATTTTCCAATACGTAAATTGAGAGTATATAGTCTTTGTCTGTATTCCTGTTAGAGGCTCTACCTCTTTTATCTGTTAACATGATCTATTAAAAATATTATCGAGGGCTGGGCACCGTGGCTCATGCTTATAATCCTAGCACTCTGGGAGGCCGAGGAGGGAGGATCGTTTGAGCTCAGGAGTTCGAGACCAGCCTGAGCAAGAGTGAGACCCCGTCTCTACTAAAAATAGAAAGAAATTAGTTGGACAACTAAAAATATATATGGAAAAATTAGCCGAGCATGGTGGCATATGCCAGTAGTCCCAGCTACTCGGGAGGCTGAGGCAGGAGGATCCCTTGAGCCCGGGAGTCTGAAGTTGCTGTGAGCTAGGCTGACACCACAGCACTCTAGCCTGGGCAACAGAGCAAGACTCTGTCTCAAAAAAAAAAAATTATCAAATATTAACTTTTCTGTCAGTGAGAGTCCAGCCAGGAAAGCAGAAGCCCCTGCAGTTGTTTGAAAAAGAAGGAACTTAATGCAAGGAGTTGTTTTCCCAGGTGCTAGGACAGGTGAGACCCCAACCTGGGGACAGTGAGGCACTGCAGAGATAGCCACTATCACCCTAGCTCAAAGTGGGGTCCCCAGAAGCAGGCCACTGGAAAAATGTCTTGTTAAAATGTTTTGAACAAAATCTCCGGCAAAGCCGTTGAGGAAGGGAGACTGCAAAGGGAAGGAAGCAGAGCAAATGTGTCATAACCAAGGCAGGTCTCATGGGGGGAGCTTTGGCTCAGTCTTGCAAGGGAGCTCTGGGGACCACGGGTCACCTTCAGAGTTGGGCGGGGCAGGGAGCTGGAGTACTGATACTCCCGCATCCATGGTGATTGTTGAAAGGGCAGTTCTAAACAAGACCAGGGACACACAAATTCCTAGACCTCTTCGGGGATTGGTAGCCTTTGAAAGAGATGCGGATGGTGGTCTGCTGGAAACCTACGGGCCTGGGAGCCCCGCGTAGGAAGATGGTAGAAGGCTGCGCAGACACTGGCAGGAGAGACGCGGGGAGGAGATGGAGTTAGCAGAGCCCAGAAGCCTGACCTTCCGGCTGCAAGACTCCGATCAGGGCAGAGGCGGGGGCCGCGAGGGCACTGCAACAATGTGAGGGGCAAGAGAGACACCCTGTCCCGTATCTGGCCACTGCCGCCAGTCTCAGACCTTGACCGGCAGCCTTGAGAATGCAGCCCCCTGTGCTACAGGGTGGGCCCCACCGCCAGGGATGAATTTCAGGCAAATGGACAGTTTTCTGCTTTCTGTCAGCATCATGTCGTTTCCCTCTTTGCTAGTCTGTGCATTTGGTTTTAATGTTTTATGTAGGCTGACGTGTTGATTTTAAATTGATTGCTTTGTTTTGTTTTTTAATGTGCTTGATTCTATTTCCTTGTGACCTTTCCTATGATTTTTTTTTTTTTTGCCATTTTATTTAAATCTTTAGTCCACGGGGAGGAGTTTTTGCTACATGGTATAAATTTTAGAAAAGATTTCTTTTCATCATGTTGCTCTCCAGATACCACAGAACTGTTTGCTAAGCAATCCTCGCCTTACCTATTAGGTCGCCAGTTTCCTTACATGTTAAATTCTCGTATAGCATTAGCTGTACGTCTGGCCTTCCATTTGTTCCGTTGCACCTATTCCTCTGTTTTTCTGTGTCGGTCATGTAGAGTCCTCGTGTTCTCACCTGAGTCCGTATCCGTAGACGGCACAGGCTGTGTTCTCTCACTTGTTTGCGGCTCTTTCTTACGATACCTATTGATGTTCTCCCAGAACCCTTAGAATGAATTTACTACAATCTATAAAAATTCACGATAGGATTTTCAGTACGGTTGGGTTCTTCTCGGTTTATAGATGAGGAAACTGAGGCCGAAGAGGTGGGGTGACTATCCCAGGAGATGGGTCCGGGGCTCCACTGTCCCTACCACGTCACACGGGAGGACGGCGGGGCTGATCAGCTCGCACTCGATCCCAGGTGCCTTTCCTGTGCTGCCTGCTGAACATATTTCTCATCAGTGGGAGTGGAAGGCACAGGGCCAGACTGTGTGGGGAAGGTGCTGGAAGGACCTAAGCGGATGGGATGAGGACATGAAGGAATTTTGCAGAGGGAGCACTCAAGTGTGGAGGAGTCATTGCCAGGAGCCGCACTCAATCTCTTCTCTCCTCCAGGGTCCCTGTGTTCAGTATTGTCGTCCCCGTGGCCTGTGGACTCCTGACTAAGAGTCTGGTCTTCACCGTCTTGCTCGCTGTCACTCAGAAGTCATTTGGACTGTAAACTGATGGACCTATGAGAATGACCTCCAGCCACAACCATCTGGCAGTTGTGCCGGGAGACGAGTGGGGGTTGGAGGGAGAAAACCTGGATTTTATCTGTGATCATTGGCTATTTCTAAGGTCAGGATCCCACCTTCCTGACCCTGCCGATTGCCCTCATTTCACTAATAACCTCGGCTGTGGACTTCGCCCTCTCAGAAGAGAAGATGTAGCCCGAACGTGCCCTTCCTTCCACAGGCGACTCGGGATTTGCATGAACTAAAGACAGTCCAGTGCTTTTCACTGCTGCTCTCCTGTGGCAGTCGTGAGGCACAAAGGGCACACCTGATATTTCTCTGGCTCGTCCTTGCCCTGGAACATACAATTTTGGCCTGACCTGGGCAGAGCTCCCGCTACAGGAGTATCCCGCTCGCCCCACCACTGGGACTTCCTCTCTCTAGCCTCAGATGCTTGGGCATCACTCTTCATACGTGGCGCTTTCCAGCGTTCTCAGAAAAGGGTGTTGAAAACCAGGCAACGTGGGGAAAGCAAGATGCCATAGCTCGAATTGCATATTTGGGAAAGAGAAAGCAAGTTAAGCAGAATACCCTGTCCTGGGAAAATACTGGCAGGAGGAGATGGAATCTGTAGGATATAGCACTGATAGACAATATCGGGCGTGCTTTATGCATTTTGTCTCTGGAGCCTGCAAATAATTCCATGAAGGCAGAGATGCATGTGACTAGAATGAAGCCACATGAATAATGTCACCACTTACTGGGAGGAACGAAAACTAAAGAGCTCCTTTACTGAAGCACCCCAAAGCCGTGTAGAATAGAACAACCTGGAGTTCTGCCTATGTCTAAATGCTTCTCTTCCTGTATTTCACAGGGGGCAGGGAGGGTGGGGTGACAAACTCTTTCCACTGAAGTTCCTGAAGGCTGTCCCCACGTGCTCTCCCGGTTCCGCACTCTGCCTTCCTCCTCCACTGCGGAACTCCCCCTTTACCTCCCGTCCCGCTCCAGTGCCCTTACCCGGGAAACAGGTACCCAGGCCCACTTGTGTCTTGCGATCTCTCACAGATTTCAATCAGGACTTTGCTATTTCCTACCTCTTTGGGCTCTAAAGGGAAAGAGGCTTCATAGGGCTGGGGGAAGGATGGTGGGTTCTTCCGTTCCAATTTAGCAATGGCCAAGGCCAATATCATCCTAAATTCCCCAAGAGCAATCACACTTTCCCACACATTCAATCTGTCTTACTTTTGGAAAACACATTCCTACAATCAGCACAAAGGGTGAAGAAAACACCCTGAGCACTACGGCACAGTCTCCCTCTTTCTGAGCCCGCTTCCGTCACATAAGGGCTTCCCTGTTAACCTGAACACTGCTCTCTGAGAACCTGCCCAGGTGACGGCACTAACCCCAGAGAGGTTATTTCTGCCCCCCTAGTTTTGAGTCCATTGGAAGATGTGCAAGGGGCCTTTATTTCATCCTGATGCTCTGGTGAGACTCTTCAGAGAAGCACTTGCCCCAGAAGCTGTTGATCTGTCTAGAAGAACCAAATGGCCCAGAGGCAATGACTACATAGCACACAGTGGTTGCACGCCAAGGCTGCTGGTCTGGGACCTGCCCTTTAGCAATTCCAGTGTTGCTCTTGTTTGTGCATTTGACAAAACATCCAGGGCAAGGGGGTGCTATAATTAAATATTCTCTAGGAGAGTCAGAACACACTAGGGTGATGTTTCTCAAAGTGTAGTCTTTAGACCATCTGTGTCAGATCCTCCTGGAGCATGAAACAAATTCTTAGATTCCAGGGCCCCTCCAGACCTGCTGCATTCTAGCATACAGCCCTCTCTTAGTGGGTGGTGCCCAAGCTTGTTTTCAAGAAGACATCATGCTCCTTAGCAAAGCCCAGGACACGTTCATATAGATACCAACTGCACGGTCTAGTGTTCTTGTATGATAAATTTAGTTATAAAGTGGTATTTAAGTCCAATGTATTAAACTTGCCTGAAAAATTATATACGCTAAATTGGAAGAGAAATGGTTGTCTGGATACTCTCCCAGTAACTGGTGGCTTTGCACTTGCAAGCCACCCTCCCTGCCCTGCCTAGGAACCCGACCAATGTGGCTAAATCAACAGGCCCCCTGGCCACCAGTTTCTGGTGGGTTGAGCCAATGGGCAGCAAGACAGAGAGCAGAGGGTGGGGAGAGTGAGGTCAGGGTTTCTATCCTTGGGGTTCCCTCCCTGGTGGTGGCAGGAGTGGCTGCATTTCTCTCTGAAGGCTCCACCAAGCCCCTCACCAAGCAGCTCTTATCTCTAAGTTCAGCCACCTGTTCCATCCTCTTGCTCCTGCAGGCCCAGAGGTGGCAACGACTCGCCACTGTTGCCAGCCTCAGTGTACTGACGCATCCCTTACTAGTTCTCCCAAATTCTATCACATCTTTATTAAACACTCCTTAATTACCCAGTTTCAGTGACCTACCTGTGTCTTTCTGGGGCCGTGACGGATACAATAGTATTGTGTGGTTGGTGACACAGGCCTTGGAGTGAAACAAGGTTCGAGTTTGAATCCTAGCTCTGCATCTTTGCAGGGCATGGTGCTGCCTAACCATGCCAGGGATGATTCTGGATGCCAACAATAGCATCCAACTCTGGCTGTTTAAAACAGCAAAGGAATTCTAGAAAAATATCAGCAGCTCAGGGTCAATGAGAAGGCTGGAGGACCAGATTTTTGCCCAAACTCTCTTGGTTTGGACAGACACCAAGAGAGAATGGATAGCAGAGGCCACAGCTGAGGTTTCAACATGATACAGTCTGGCCATGCTGCCATGGATCACTGCCCTGGCCACTTGAGGCCACCAGTCTCTTGCCACCATGCTATTGCTAGACTCTGAATGCTTAAATTGCCTCTGTGTAAGTCGCCTCCAGCTGGTCCTGTATCTGGTGCCTCGTCCTGAGAATTTAGAATCCTGGGCAGAATCATGCATGTGACCAGGCTTGGGTCAAGTCACATGCCTGCAACACAGCTGCCAGGGAGAAGGGTGGGAGGGACATCTGCCTCTACCCTGCTCAGAAGGGGAAGCAGAGAACTCTGCTTCCAAGTGAGACACACCCTGGGGCGTGTCTCCCGAATGGAAAATGTGTTTGGTGCTGGAGAGCCCAAAGATGACAAACTTTCATTACAAAACCTCCCAGTGTCGGTAGCATTAAATGAGATAACCCGAGTAAAGCACCTGGTACACAATAACACTTCAATCCATGGTGGTTACTGCTGTTTCTATTTTATTTGTGGTCTGCATGCCTGGCCAAGACTGGATAGCTCGGGGAAGCACATACCTCATACACAGGCAGAGCACCTGGGGCGTGCCGCAGGGCCCGTCTGACCTCATACAGAGCTCTTGCAGGCGTGGTCTATTTGGACCACTTGCCTCAGAACCACTTGTGCTGCTTGTTAAAATGAAGATTTCTGGCCAGGCGCGGTGACTCATGTCTGTAATCCCAGCACTTTGGGAGGCTGAGGTAGGAGGATTGCTTGACTCTAGGAGTTTGGGACTAGACTGGGCAACATAGCAAGACCTCATGTCTAAAAACATTATTAAAAAGATGCAGATTTCTGGGACCTCTAGACCTGCCAAATCAGAATGTCTGGAGGTGGAGCCTGGGCAAGGGTGTGTGTACCAAGCTTCTTGAGTGAGTCAGCCACAGGCCCCTGTGTAAGAACCATGGTGCAGCGTAGATTAAAGAGGATTGATTATCTGAAAGGCTTGAATCTGGCCTCGGAAGGTGAGCAAAATATGGAGGCATCGTACCGTTTCAGTTGGGGAGAATGGCCTGAGGGCTTGCAGCGTGCAGGGCTCAGTGGCCAGTGATGACGATATCTTGGTGACACGAGGAAGTGAGTGAAGCGGTGGGGACCTCAGGTGGGTGGATCTAGACTTGCCATGGTGCAGAATGGGGAGCGCCTGAGCATGTCCCACCAGGACTGTGACACAGTGACAATGGGAAGGATGCTGTCTCAAGGGCACCCAGTGCTCCTTTCTTCCTCTTCTGCAGCTTCCTGAGCTGTTTCCCCCTTGTCACATTTCCCCCAGGGTTTCTCAATTGTACAGTAAGAGCCCAGCCTCCCGGCGAAGATGTAAACACCCATGTGGGCACATCCTCCAGTAACTGGAAGAGGCCCTGGGCAGCCGGCGGGCAGTGCGCCTGGGGAGTGGGATAGAATGGAGGGGGCAGGGCTCTTGGGTGGCCCCAGCTGCTGCTGCTGCTTCTGCTCCGTGTCTCAGGTCAAGAGAGCAGGTGAGGATGCTGGGGAGAGGGCACAGGCAGAGGGCTGTAGACAGCCAAGCAGAGGTAACCACTGCGAGCAGTTGTCTCTCATTTCTTTAGAATGGACTGGAACGGGAGAAGGAGGGTCTGTGTTACTGACAGGAAAGGGAAAAGGGAGGGAGTGGATGGGCCTGCACTGGTCGCCCTGACCCAGCAGGCATGGGCAAGGAAACGAGCTGGAGGTCCCTCCAGTGCATCTTGAAGTTGACAAAATTAGCAAGAGTCAACCAAGCAATCCTGCAGCGCTGCTCTGGTGTGCTGGGAGGTGTAAAGAGGTGTCAGGCAAAGCTCCCCCGTGGGACTATTCGTGATCTGTGCAGAGGAGGCCTTAGCAGAAGAGAAGGTGAATAATGACAAAGGGCCAAGTAGCAACAAGACAACAAAACTGCTGTGGAAGCCACTCTAGCGAGGCACACAGGGGAGTGTGGAAAAGAGGGTAAGAGTTCTGGAATCACACAGAGCTGGGTTCAAATCCCATCTCTGCCACTTTCTACATATGTGACCTTGAGAAAGTCCTCAACCTCTATGAGGCTCAGTTTCCTCACTTGTAAGTAGCACCTACTCACAGATATTTATGTGTAGGTAGTGCCTACTTCAGGGAATTGTCCTAAGAATTGGAAAGAAGACAGAGGGAAAGCTCTGGGCTCAGTATTTAGGCATAATAACTGCTTAAAAATTATGGCGAGTGATGACGTAACCGGGTGCAGGGTGATCGTGGCATTTGAGGGTGAAGAGGAGAAAGAGGTGAATGCAGCCAGAACGGTTTGGGTAGACTCCCCTCTGGGACCAAACGGGATGGATGTGGATGGAGAGGAGGGAGGGGCGTCATCCAGGGACCCCAGGAGTGGATACAAAGGACCGTGTACCGGGAAGCAAGGGGCATGTCTGGACCACCACAGGTAGAGTAGAAAATGGGTGGTGAATCTGGCAAAATTCTTTTGTGCCTTTTTATTACGAACATTTTCCAATCTACAAAATGTAGAAAGAATAGCCACCATCAACTCATCACTTAGATTCAAATGTGACTGATACGTTGCCTTATTTGCTCCATATGTGTGTGTATCTTGCTGTATACACACACACACGTATACACACACACACGATTGCTGACCCATTTGCAAATAATTACAGAAATCCTAAATCACACCTTTATGCTTGATGGAGTTATGAATACTCTTCATCTGTGGTCCTTTGCAGTGTGGTCTGAGGCTGGGGGTACAGGGGTGATGGAAGAAGGGATGTTTGCTCGGTGAAGCACCTGACCCTCCATTCTAGGATCGGGTGCTGCAGGTGAAGCCAAGAAGCAAGCGTGCCCACTAAAAGGGAAGAACCTGACCGTGGTCTGTGCTTACAACATCATCAAATACGCCTCCAGCCTGAAGGACTGGCAGAGGGTGAGGGGCCAGGTCCCCCAGAGACTCTGGCGCTCATGGAGACTAGAAATGAAGACCTCAACCAGGCCTAGGCTGGGAGGTACCTGCTGGAGGGTTATCCCACCAAAGCCATAACCAGGGTCATGGTGACAGAGCTCCAGAGGCAGGACTTGGGGCTGAACTAGCGCGTGATGCCCCTGTCTTTTCAGGACCTCGTTGTCCCGTACCATTGGACTCGGCTGGTACGGTGCAAAGGTGAGCAGCTGTGAGAACCCCGACAGGGGAGGGTCGCCTCAGACACAGCCAATGGGCTGGGACCCCATCTTCCATGAGGGGCCACTTTGGAGAGGTAGGGCAGAGTAATGGGGAAAGTTCCAGACCCGAAATCAGGGCACCTGGGTCTTCTGTTCTGTTGCTTTGTGACCTTGAGAAAGTCATAGCTCGTCTCTGGGCCTCAGTTTTCTCACCTGTAAGACAAGGAAGTTGAACTAGGTGATCTCAAAAATCACCTTTCCTGCTGGAGAGAACCTGCTGGAGAAGGCAGATAATTGAGCATGTACTATGTGACGAGCCTTGGATTTGTCCATCTCCCCTCTGTGGAACAAGTTCTGCTATCCCCGCGTGCAAGGGGAGACTCCAGAGGCTGAGTTATTCACCATGTCATTCTGCAGGTGAGTGGTACAGCCGGGATCCTACAGACACCCATTTGGTCATCCCTGGTGAATCTGGGAAATGGTCCCTGATTGGCCAATGGCAAGCTGTTCCCTTTCTCAAGGGATTTATTAATAAAAAGCAGTAGACGAGGAATAGATATCAGAGGGCAGAATGAAGGGCATTTTACTGACCTCCACCTGCTTCTCGTAGGTGGGAGCTCTGCCAGTCCCCCCTCCTCCTTGGCTAAAGCCTGTCTGCCCATGCGGGGAGATGGAATGGGGACAGAGGAGCCCGTGCTTCTGCCTCTAGCAAAACAAACCTCTCCTTTCAGGCTGGTGAGATTGAGAGGCCTCTGCGACCACAGAGCGTTGCTCTCCTGCTACCTGAATGTGGGCTGACCTGAACATATGAGCATCAGGGCAGAGCTGGGCTGAAGTTGAACTTCATGAGGTCTACAAATAGTTGACCAAGCAAAGGGACAGCGCCACGGACAGGACTGTAGGAACCTACTGAAGTCCTGTGATAGAAGAACAGAATCCCTCAGTCCTTGAGAAACATCCAGTGATACCGGTGAGCGACAGGCTGGTTACAAATCAATTATGCAGCCAGTGGAGCTGGCCTCGGCTCACAGACGTTTTATTAGCCCGGTCTTAGTACCGTGTGCTGTGGATGTACTAAACCGCAAAGGCAAGGGAGGCCATTGCTGTGTAACAGAAGGTTCTGGATTCTCCATCCCTGCAAGCCCTGCACATACTTAGTGATCTTGGACAAGTACTTCACCCTTTTTTCTAGGCCTCTGTCACTCCTGTCAGTGGGCTTCCCCACGGTGACATTTAATGGCTCCAACCTTTTCATTTCCTGTGTCCTTACTGAGTTTGGAGAAACAAAGGCTGTATTATTTTACACTTGGCAACGGTGGCCCACTGCAGGCACCAGGGGATGGCTCAGGTCCTCCGTCATTGGATTTTGGCCCAGTTCTTTAACCCAAGTCTTAAAGACAAGAGAAATGATTGAGAAAGACTGAGCTCATATTGTTAAATGGGAACTGTATCAAGTGGAATAAGGATAGACTAAACATAATTATTTTCATCAAACCACAAATAGCACGCAGTGGTGTTTCCATAGCACCTTCGTGTCCCTTTCTCTCCAGGAATTGGAGAAAATGTCAGGCTAATGTGGCCAAAGAAATAGCATATGGTACAGATTATTCCTGCCTGAGGGAATTACTGATCTCGCAGGAGGATGGGGACATAGTCCCCTGTACAGGGTGCCTGAGTCCCCACTGCTTTTTCAGTTAGGTTAAAACAGCAGAGGAGGAGGCGTCTTTCTGGGGGTGGTAGTGGGGTCCCCTAGAAGACATTTCTGCCACAGATTGTGGGGAATCGTTCTTTGTTTTTTCCTCACTTTTCCAGGTGGGCTAGGCAGGGCGTGGCAGTGGCTGACCACAGAAAATAAACCTGCACAATGGGATGAGATTTGGAGGGGATGGATGTCATCCATCCCCCCATTCCACTACGGGAATTGGGGCTGGGAATGGGAATTGAGGGGAGCCCAAGGTGGGCTGGAGGAGGGGGCTCCCTGCCTGATGGGTCGGAGCAAGAGCAGGAGGGCTGCTGGCCCGTGAGCAGGCCCATGCGCTGTGGTGGGCCGGGTGCAGAAGGGTGCTGAGAGCTGAGAAATTAGGCCGGGCTCGCTCAACGAGTTCCTGGAGCTGACACCAGCAAGATGTCACAGCCACACCCAGGCAGAGGACTCAGGAGCCCTGGGTCCCGGGGCTGGCTCTGCCACCGTGTACTATGTCACCATGGGCATTCCCTGTCTACCCTGCTGCTTGGGAGGTTGGACTGGATGGTGTGGACCACTCCTTCTACCTTTGACCTTTTAGGACCCTGTGAACCTTTCTCCCCGAACCAGAGTGTAATCCCATGGTCATGACCTTGGGAGAGAGCTGCTCAGCCTATAGGAGAAGAAAAGTTGTTTCTCTTTGAAATCTTTAATATGTTTCATGTGCAGTATTTAGTTATCCATTCTATTTGGAATTCTCTGAACACATTCAATCTGATGTCTTATATATTTCTTTGATTCTGAGAAATTCTCAATATTATTTTTTCAAATAGTCTCTTTTCTCTATTTACCCTTTTCCCCCTCTTCTGGGACTTCTTGAGGAAATATATATATATATATATTTTTTGAGACAGAGTCTCACTTTGTTGCCTGGGCTAGAGTGCCGTGGCATCAGCCTAGCTCACAGCAACCTCAAACTCCTGGGCTCAAGTGATCCTCCTGCCTCAGCCTCCCGAGTAGCTGAGACCACAGGCATGTGCCACCATGCCCGGCTAATTTTTTCTATATATTTTTAGTTGGCCAATGAGTTTCTTTATATTTTAGTAGAGATGGGGTCTTGCTCTTGCTCAGGCTGGTTTCGAACTCCTGACCTTTGTGCGGCGATCTGCCCACCTCGGCCTCCCAGAGTGCTAGGATTACAGGCATGAGCCACCGTGCCCGGCCTTGAGGAAATATTGACATATTTATATTTTTATCCTCAGCCACTATTTTTCCTTCTCTTTACTTACACTGAAATATTTCCACGTTTGGAAGGGACATTAGGTTGATCCACTGTACGTGTCTAGACTGTAGCAATAATACTAGCCCAGCAAGTAACCTCCCTGTCAGTCCGCTCTCATTCAGATAGGGTGAGGTTACATAGGTATGGAACTCGTCAGCTATTTTTACTACCAGGCAATGTAGCTGCACTCACTGTTAATACCAATTTCACCAAGTAGAGTGAAGGCACAGCTCACCGTCATGAAGCCCTTAGGAATTCTGACCTACGGTTTTAAAACGTGGTTACAATTTCAAAGTATTTTTTAAGCATGGCAATTAGGGGCTACATTTGCAAACAGACTTTTCTTATTAGGACTTTATTATTTTGGCACAAATGGTCATGATTCTGACATTAAATACATGCCAATATAAAACAACATGTAACTCCTGGCCCAAGATCAACCTATCTATATCTGTATCTCTCTTCAACACTTCTTCATTTTTCTCTTATACTGCCCATCACTTTACTCTTTCCTAATACCCCTGGGGAGTGTTCCTTGACTCTATCTTTCCCTCATCCATTCATTCTTCTGCTAGTCATTCCAATCACTGACTTCTTTATTTCCGCAATTATCCTTTTCAAAGTCAGTATCTCTAATTCATTCTTCTACATTATTACTTGCTCCTGGTCCATGATTCTAATATTGTCCTTCTTTCTCTGAGAGTATTTATTATGCTTATTATAAATTACATTCTTCCAGTAGTTATGCTTTCTCTATAACAGATTCTTTCTGTCTTTCTTTCTTTCTTTCTTTCTTTCTTTCTTTCTTTCTTTCTTTCTTGGTTGGGGAACAGGGTCTCACCCTGTCACCTGGGCTAGAGTGCAGTGGCAGCATCATAATTCACCACAACCTTGATCTTCTGGGCTCAAGTGATCCTCCTGCCTCAGCCTCTTCAGTAGCTGGGACCACATGTGTGCCCCACCACGCCCGGCTAATTTTTCTATTTTTGGTACAGACTGGGTCTCACTGTTGCTTAGGCTGGTTTGAACTGCTGACCTCAAGCGATCCTGCCACCTTGGCCTCCCAAAGTGCTAGGATTACAGGTGTGAGCCACCAAGCCTGGCCTAATTTACTTCTTTATAAGAGCATGTGTAACTATTTGGAAAAAGGTTAAATTTTATTCCCTCTTTATACCGTAAAATAAATTTTAATGGGTTTAAAGGGATAATTGTTAAATGAGAAAATATTAAAGAACTAAAGAAATAGCTGTATAAAGATCCAATCCTGGTCATGGAAGACATATGTAAGTAATAATAGAGGCAGAAATCATAGGGGAAAGAGGTAGAGAGATTTGCCAAAATCAAAAATTTAAAAACTCTGTATGTCACAAAGCATCATAAAGAAAAGGAAAAAGTGAAGAACAAACTCAAAAGAGCTGTTGGAATCAAATTAGAAATCAGTAGCCAAATAACAAAAGGGTATGTGGGAACTGAGAAGTATAATAACGAAAATAAGAAGCTCACTCGATGGACTCCATAGGAGAGTGGAGATGACAGGGGATAGAATGAATGAACTTGAAGACAGATCAAAATTTACTGAGTCTGATGGCCAGGCACGGTGGCTCACGCCTGTAATCCTAGCACTCTGGGAGGCCGAGGCGGGAGGATCGCTCAAGGTCAGGAGTTCAAAACCAGCCTGAACAAGAGCGAGACCCCATCTCTACTAAAAATAGAAAGAAATCAATTGGCCAACTAAAAATATATAGAAAAAATTAGCCGAGCATGGTGGTGCATGCCTGTAGTCCCAGCTACTTGGGAGGCTGAGGCAGAAGGATTGCTTGAGCCCAGGAGTTTGAGGTTACTGTGAGCTAGGCTGATGCCCCGGCACTCTAGCCCGGGCAACAGAGTGAGACTCTGTCTCAAAGAAAAAAAAAAAAAAAAATTTACTGAGTCTGAACAACAGAGAGGAAATATACTGAAAATGAATGAGCAGAACCTCAGCAATCTGTGAGACATTTAAAAAAGAACTAACTTAGCATCATCAGAGTCTGAGAAGGAAAGGAGTCCTAGTGTTGGACTGAAAACATATCAAAAATGTCTTAAAACTTCTCAAATTTGGGAAAAGGCATAAATCTACATATCCAAGAATCTGAATTAATCTCAAATAGAATAAACCCAAAGAAATACACACCAAGACACAACATAAATAAACTCTGAGAACTAAAGACAAAGAAAATACCTTAAAAACAGCCAGAGAGAATCGACTATGTGTAAATGAATGCCAATTCCAAGTGCAGTGAATTTCTCCTGTGAAACAATGGAAGTCAGAATGATGTGGCGTAACATTTCTCAGACGCTAAGAAGATGAATAACCCAACTTCAAAATGAGCACAGGATTCAAATAGACATCTCTCCAAAGATATACGAATGACCAAATACCGCATACAACGATGCTCAACATCATTAGTCCATAGGTAAACACAATTCAAACCACAAGATAAAATTTCCCATCCACTAAGATGGCTATAAACAAAAGGACAATACAAATGTTGGAGAGCTTGTAGAGAAATGAGGATGCTCACATATTGCTGGTGACAGTGAAAATGTTGCAGCCACTTTGGAAAACTATTTGGTAGATCTCCAAAATGGAAAACAGAGTTGCCATGTGACCCAGGCAATCTACTATTTGCTATATACTCAAGAGAAATGAAAACATATGTCCACACAAAAACTTCTACATGAATGTTTATAGTAGTGCTGTTTATAATAGCCAAACAGTGGTAACAGATCAAATGTCCATCAACTGATAAATGGACAAACAAAAATAAATCCATACAATGAAATATTATTCAGCCATCGAAAAGAACGAGGTACTAATACAACTTATATAGCAACTACTGCAACAATATGGATGGACCTTGAAGACATTATGTAGGAATTTAATAGAGACATTGATTCTGGGTACACAAAGTCCCCGTAAGAGAGAAATCCCCCACTCCTGAAGCCATCTACTGTTCTGTGGAGCGAAGGAGTGAAGGAAGACACCATGTATTTGGGGAGGGGATCTAGCTTGTGAACTCAGTGATCTGAGGAAGTTTTGAGGACTTGGTGAGAAGTATTGAAAAAGGGACGGTGAAGAAGGAAAACATAACACACCTTCCGTAAGCTGAGAGGTCTGAAATGACAACCGCATCTCATTCCTGTATTCCCTGTGCCGACTTAGCTCCATGAACAGCAATGAGGAATGGGAACGAACAAATGAATGAATGAATGAGTTAAAAGACTACAAAAGTTTTGTGGTCAGCCTGGAGAAAACTTCTTTGGTTTGGGATTTGGGGGTTCAAGTTTGGGTTGCATGGGTGGCCATGCAAGCTTGAAGACTGTTTACTCTGAGTCCTGCTAAAGTAAATTAAAATAGAGACCAGGCCCAAAGAATCTCTGAACAGACAAAAGAAGGTAGGCCTCATCAGTGACTTCAACCCTGACTGAATTAGCCAACAAAAGTGAAATTTAACTTGGGCAATTTCTTGTAACTGTGTATATTTAGGAATAACAGAAACTAAGCTTAACCAATCAGAAGTAGCCAACAAGCTTATAATTGTGTAACTAGGGTCTTTCCAATGGGGTAGATCAAAGAAGGGAACTGTATAACTGTAACCAATTAAATGTTGTCTTTGATTTACTTGTCCTGTGAACGCCTCCTCCTTGGGTTCCCTCAGTGGAGCTCTTGAGCCACTTCTGGTTTGGAGCTGCCTGATTCATGAATTGTTGTTTGCTCAAATAACCCCTTTATTATTTTATTGTGCCTCAATTTACTTTCTGGCAGTCCTATCTAAGGAGACGAAGGGTGGCCAGGTGAGTAGGGGGAGTACGCATAGCCTTGGGGGTCCACCTGGGTCCCCACACACCAAAAGAGCAGGTGACGCGGCTAATGGATGTCGGAAATCATTCCTTCTGATTCTGAGCGCTGGGGACTCAGTGAAGGGTGGGGTCGGGGGCTGGAGCCTGGTGGCTGTAGAGGCGAGATAGGGTTGAGCGGGAGGAAGTGGAGGAGACATGCCTGTGTGCTGGCGGGGCCCAGAGCCCTAGGAGGAAGGGGCCCTGGGGACTTGGTGTCTTGGAAGAGGTGGGTGAGGGGAAGCCTTGCAGTGGCGTTAGGGAGCCTGCACAAGGGACTAGGAGTGTAGACAGAGCTGGCGGTGAGTAGAGACAAGAGGAGAGAGGGATAGAGACAGGAGACATGGATAGGGAAAAGGAAAGGCAGCCTTTGCGTGTGTGTGTGTGTGTGCATGCATGTGTGTGAGTTAAAGAAAGAGAGACCACGGTGTTTGCGTGTGTGCATGTGCATGCACTCTCGTGTGACAGCACAGGAAACTCCCTGAGCCCAAATGTTATGCTCTGAGTCTCACCATCTGGGTCTTTCCCCCTGTGGCACAGTAAGCTGCAGGTGAGCCCGTTAGACATTGTTCACAACAGTGAGCACGAGTGACTGTCCTGAGCAGCCAGGAGTCGGAGAGAGAGAGGCCGGAACAAGACGAATGCAGGGCAATGAATGAACGAATGAATGAGAGCTTCCTTGTGAATGCGAGTATGTGAAAAAGTGGGGCCAAGACACTCCGCCTCAGCATGAGTGCCCCTGGGTCTCTGAGCCTGGAAGATTCCAGAAAATCTGCCCCCTGAGGTTCCAGAAACCTCACCCCAGCCCCCTAGCTGGGTCCCCTGCCTGGGATCAGCAGACACTCCTGGGGCGGCCCCTGACCCTGTGAGCTCCCCTGGGCGGGGGGCCCCCCCGACTGGGTGGAGCGGCCGCACCTGCCCGAAGTTCTGAGGAAAAGGGCGGAAACCACTGTGGGCGCCGCCCTACAGATAGGCTCTGCGGCCCCTGCGGTCTGCGGGCCAGCGGGTCCCACACCGCCTCACTTCCCTAAATGGGCAACTTCACTTTTAGAACCCTAGGTCCTCCCCTGGCACACCCAGGTGGCCTGTCCGGTGCCCTTGGATCCCCGGGGTGCTTGGGCCTGTAACCGCCCCAACCGGAGGGCGCCATGGCCCTGGCGATCCTGCTGCTGCTGCTGTGGCTACAGCGCTGCGTCTCAGGTGAGGGGAAGGGCTGACTAGGGGAGGGCATGGTCGGGAGTGCAGGGCCCTGTCCTGCTCTCTCCCTCCCTGCCCTGCTCCCAGTTACTTTGCCTGCTGGTCTGTGGGTTGGGGGAGGAGGAGATGGGGCTGACTTAGCAGCTCTGTACCAGAGGCCAGCGAGAAGGTTCGGGCCTAATGTGGGCCCCAGGTCATGCTCCTCCAGGCCTCCCACGCTGGAATAAAGCTCTGGACCCCTCTGCACTGGCTCCTTTATCTGCTAGGCTTCCTCAGGCCCTCCAAGAAGGGACACTCGGGTTCCTCATACGCGTGGCTTGGCTCCCCCAGGACAGCCTTCTTTAGCTCTGAGAGGACTCATTGCATCATGTGTGCGCTTGGAACTCACTTTTTCTAGGAATGCTGATGCCACATCCTGTCCCTGCCCCTGTCCCAAAGGGACCAATCCCTGAAAGTCTCTCCCCACCCCCCACAGCTATTAATGCCCCTTGAGGGGGCCTCACCCGTTCCTGCCCCTCTCGCTGCTATGGCAACCAAGTTACCACTTCCTGTTCAGTTCTGGGCATGGGGGGTGGTTAGAAAAACCCACTCCCCACCGCCCATGAGAGCGATGGTGGGAGAAGTAGGCACCTAAGATACAGTCCCTGGAGACCCATCCCAAGTCGCTCCTCCTCTGTGCCTCCCCAGAGGGTTGAGAGGCCACTCCCTCTGCCAGGGTGGAAGGGGGTCTCTCCTCTGCTAAGGATTCCTGGGCTCAACCACCAAATAATTGATTTGGACCATTCTGTTTAGTTTGCAAGGGACAAGGTGATGCTCAGAGGGGGCGTGGCCTTACTCAGAGCCTGAGCTATTGTGGGTGCTGGGTGGGACCTGCGACAGGTGTCTCGGGTTCTGGGCCCTTGACTGCCAGAGCTCTGGGCTCCAGCAGGGAAGTCTGGAGCCACCTGCACTTGGGAAAGGAAGCAGGCATTGAGTGCCTAATGTGTTCAAGGCACTGTCTGGGGGCATAATTCTCACAGCAACCGGAGAGGGGAGTGATAGTGTTCCCACTTGACAGATAAAGAAACAGAGATGTTAGGTGATCTGCTCACACAGTTGAGCAGTAGAAACAGCATGTTAACCCACGTTTACGATGATTCCAAAATGAGTGCTCTCTGTTCCATACTAGGGCGAGAAGCTTTCCATGTGTGTGTTTGTGGAGGGCTCTGGGGTGAAGTTATCAGAAGAGTAAGTGCTGAGCTCACAGCGAACAGAGAGGGAGGGACCCAACAGCACCTTCCTCCCTCTCTCTGTCCCCTGAGTCCCCTCCCCCCACTCTGTTGGAGACAGAGTCTGCTCTCTCTCCTCCAGACTGTCGAGGACATGGACCATATTTTGGTCCTCGGCACAGAGTTGAAGTTATAGTAGATGGAAAGTGAATAATTGTAGAATCTTTTGGTTCCCACTCCCCTGGGAGAGTTTATATGTACATGGAGGCAGGCTTCATGTGTGGGTTTTATGTAACTAGAATACTGTAAAATTAAACACCACCTATTATAGAATGAACTAAGGCAGCTTGCTATTTCAAGGGTGACTACAATGAAGTTATTTGTGAAAGAAATAATTGCTTGTCATTTTTTTCCAAAAATGGATTTTCTTATTTACCTATGTTGTTTGGGCTCTGAAACTTCAGAACTTAATGTTGTGTGTTGGTGTCTGTGCATCTGTGTTGTTGGGGGCAAGATGTGGGTCTTTCCCACAAAACTGGGGATCCTAGAGACAGAGCTTACCAGTCTCCTGTCCGACTGGAAACACCGTGAAGAACGGGGCTGTGTCTGGTCAGCTCCCAGTGTAAGGGCTGAGTGTCCACCATTAGCCTGGGGACTCCCTCAGGGACATGCCTGTCTCCTTCATCAGACAGGGAGCTCCCCAAGGGAGGGGTCTGCATCTCCTCCATAATTCTGAAAGCTAGTTGTGTGCAGGGCCTGTGTACCTCCCCGTTAGATTGGGGGTGCTCCCTGGGGTAGGGCTGTTCCCCCTCAAACTCTGAGTCCATGACAGCAGGGCAATATGCACCTCCTCTCCCTTCACCATGATCCTCCCCTTTCAAGATGCCTTCTTCCTCCTCTCTCTCCAGACCTTGCTCACAAGTCATGTCTCCCCAGGTCTCCCGGCAGAGAGCGCATACACCAAAGTGAGGCTCCTTGAAGGGGAGACTCTGTCCGTGCAGTGCTCCTACAAGGGCTACAAGAACCGTGTGGAGGGCAAGGTTTGGTGCAAAATCAGGAGGAAGCGGTGTGAGCCTGGGTTCACCCGGGCCTGGGTGAAGGGGCCACGCTACTTGCTGCAAGACGATGCCCAGGCCAAGGTGGTCAACATCACCATGGTGGCCCTCAAGCGCCAGGATGCAGGCCGATACTGGTGCATGCGCAACACCTCGGGAACCCTCTACCCCCTGATGGGCATCCAGCTGGAAGTTTCTCCGGGTGAGTGGGACTTCCCGGGCCCTGTGAGGGTGGGGGTGTCCTCCCTGCCCTACACCCCACTGAAAGCAGATATGAGAAGAAGAAGACCCCATCAGTGGTCGTGTTACATCATGGGATTTTTCAAAGTACCATTACAGACACCTTTGTGGCATCATTGTCACCCTTTTACAGATGAAAAAAATGAGACCTGAAAGCCCTATGTGGCTCTGATCTTGTCCAGGGTCACAGAACTAGTAGGTGGCCGAGATGAGGTTCAAACACGTCACTGTCTATGCTTTGTTTTATTCAGTCATCGGTTCAGCATGTATTGGTTGAGCCCCTATGATATGCCAGGCACCATTCCAGGCTCTGAGGATGCAGTGTGAGCAAAACCAGACACAGTCCTGCCCTGCGGGACATGGCAGACACTAGCACAACATCCAGAAAAATAATTGCGAGAACACTAAATGTTAAGAACAGAAAACAGTGTGATGAACCAGAAAGTAACTCAGTGATGGGGGAGCTGCTGTAGAACCCAGGACCAGAGAACACCTCCTGAGCAGATGACATCAAGCAGAGCCCCGAGTGGTGAGAGTTCTCTAGCGGTGTTGAAATCTGGGTGCCTTGAGGGGCACTCTGTGGGGACAGCTGCATGTGCAAAGGCCCCGAGGTGAGACAGGCTGGCCTGTCTAAGGAAGGCTGTGTGGTGGCTCCATGTGGAGTGTGGGGCAGTGATGGATGAGACTGGAGAGTCATCAGGAGCCCTGGAACCATGAGATGGAGTTTAGGTTTGATTCTAAGTACAAGAGGAAGCTATCGGTGAGCTTAGAGAGGTGTGTTGCAGCTTGTTTGTAAGAGTGTAGTGGCTGCAGGCTGAGAATGTATGAGCTTGTGGAAGGTATGAGCTTGGGCAGAGAGAACGGTTGTGAGTGTCTGGCTGGAAATGACAGTGGCTTGGAGTAGGATGAGGGCGCTAGAGGTGGAGGGAAGTGGCTGGGCTCACATCTGTGTTTCTCAGACTTGCTGTTCGCCATGTATGTTTTCAAGGTAGGACAGGCTTTTCTCACGTGGGAGGTGAGCAGAAAGGGTGAATCAAGGGTAACTCCAAGGTTTCCTAGTTCGTCAGCAGGTGCATGAGTGTACTATTTACTGAAGAGGGTAAATCTGAAACTGGAGCTAATTTGGAGGGGAAAAAAAATCAAGAGCTCTGAAACTGCTTGTTCTGAAACTGAGTCATCTTCCATGGTGACCATCTCGCCCTCAAGAAAGTATCCTTTGCATGCACGATAGTCTGATGCAGCATCCTGTAGCAGCCTCTCTCTCTCCAATCTCCGTGTTTCTCACTGAGACAGAGCCAACACTCCCTGCTGTGTGGTGGTGCATCCCCACTCTTATGACTGCCCCTTGTCTACCGCCCAAACTCTAGGTTTCTTCCAGAAAATGGGTTGGTAAAGGGCTGGTTTGATGGATGAGGGTAGCAGGACCACGTTGGATGTATCTTAGGGATCCTGCAAGGAAAGTGTCTGGCTCCAGTGTTCGCAGCTTTCTTTGGAATCTGGGGCCCTTGATGCCTTGTAGTCCTCATCTCTGGACCCTAACTGCCAATTTTGGAGCAGCTGGAAAAGTCCCTGTGCAACAGCATTTTATAGAGGTCTCTTTGGCCCACAAGAATGAGGAGAGTCTGGAAAATGACAAGAGAGAGATGGGGATGGGGCGGGGGTGTCCTCCAGGACCAGATGGCCTGACATGAGAGGCAAAGGAAATTGTGAGAGTCTTTCCCTTTTTCACCTTGCTTACTCCTTCCTTCCTGACGTGACCTTCTGAAGCTTGATCATGAGGCAGAGCAGAACCTTAGGTCCAAGGTCAAGGAGAAAAGAAGAGGACAGGCCCCCACCCCAGCATCCAGACAACTGTGTGGGCTGCTGGGATTTGCTCCAAGCGCTGAGGCCCCCGAGTCAGTCTAACATCCCTCCCTCTCTGGTCTTTCTGCCTCCGCAGCTGAGAGGAGCACTCCCCTCACACATCTGGCTGACGTCTTCAAGAGTGGAACTGTCACAACAGGCCAAGCCCCTTTAGACCCTGATGCACCTTTCACCACTAGCAGGACGGGGCTCACCTCTGGGGTCCTCACCTTGGCCAGACTCTTACCCTCCTCAAGACCAACCTCCATGACAGGCTACAGCTTCATGGGTACCAGCATGACTGCCACGGGGCCCAGGAGGACCGCGGGGGCCCAGACAGTGACTGCATCTCTCGGCAATGCCGGAGCCTCCTCTGTGGGCTCAGAATCCATCTCCCCCGAGCCTGGGCACCTCGGCACCGGAGTGCCAGTGACAGTAATGTGCCACACCAGCAGATCTCTCAACAAATTTCCCTCCATCAGGTACCTGTGGGGCTGAGGGTTGATGACATTTTGCCAGATATGGCACAGTTCTTGGTGTCTGAACGAAACTCAAGTGCAAATCTTATAACTGACCTTCCCCCCTGGCTCCCCAGGAACACAGTGTGTTCTACTGTGAGTGGGAGGTGGGAGACTGGAAGTGACATAGGGGATGGCAGTGGGGATGTGAGTAGGGGATGAGAGTCAGGAGAATGAGGGTTGGGGGATCGGGGTCAAGGGTCGGGGGTTAGGGTCAGAGTTGGTTCCCCTGAAGAGGCTGCTGATGGAAAGGACAGGGTGGGAACAAGACAAGTATGCGGCTCTGGGAGTAGGAAGTGGGAACTGGAGGCACTTGTGATTGGGTTCCACTAGCGAAGCCATCTCTGGGACAAGGATTTGCATCTCATTTGGAACGCCGCAAAGAGGGTGGGGAAGTGGGACAGGGAAGCAAAGGTGGCCAGTAGGGAGTCTTTAATCAAACCAGCTACCACTGTGTGGGACAAGAGCCTAATCCCCTGGGATCCAGTGTCACACACAGTCCGCAGGGCAAGTGAGCAGGTGGCTACACACCACTCCTGTCGGCTGGTGGTAGGGGTCTGCCTGTGTGTGACTTGGAGGGCTGCAGGGACAGGAGAAAGTCCTCGCCCCCTCCCCCTTACCAAACAAGGGGCTGCTGGTGACCTGTGTACACAGAAATGTCCCCAGCGAGGGAACAGGGGCTACAGGTGGGGCGCCTACAGCTTCTGCCACAGAGGACACAGTGGGGAAGGGGTGTCCTCAGTCACCTTGAAGAGAGCAAGAACCTTGATCTCTTTAGTCACACATGGGCATCTCTTAGAATCCTTGTCCTCAGTGATGGACAGATTTGGGGGCATAGGGAGGAGAGGCGCCAAGCTGGGGAGATGTTCCTGCCTGCCTGGGCACGTTCTGCCCTGCAGCTGCATCCCCAAGGAAGAGATGCTGTCTTTCCGGAGGCGAGTGCTGTCAGGGCTTCTGCTGCTGGGGTTGTCCCCTGGCCTGACCCCTCTCGTGGGTTGCATGGGAAGACATGGGTCAGCTCCCGCCCTTGGTGCTCACCTCCTGCCACTCTGTCCCTTCTCCTCAGAAACCAGGATTTTTACCCTACTGTGCTCGGGATGGGCTTGACCTTCCTCCTGGTACCCGTGATGTTGATCGTGGTCTATGGGTTTTGGAAGAAGCGACACGTGGGAAGTGAGTAGAGCCCACCTCTCAGCCTCCCGAGGGCAGAGCTCTGGGCGACTGCATTAAGGGCTGTGGCACTGAGTCCCCATCGGGGTGTTCCTTGGCCTGTGTCCAGTCAAGAGGACTGGGAGGCACCCAGCAACGGAAGAGGGTGGCCAGGCAGGTGGCCCAGCATAACCCTAAGGGGATGACCTGGCAGGAACCAAAGGCAGAGCCAGAAAGAGATTGGAGCGTGGGGCACTGTGAGGAGGGGACGGCCCTTCCTCACCTCTCCCTGTTCCTTGTAGGCTACAGCATTCACAGTGATCCTGCTAGACCCTGGAAGGACCCATCTAGACGACCAGAGCCTCCATGGAAGCCTGCTTGGTCTGAGACCACTTAACCATGGGGTGGGGGAGCTTCTCCCAGAGGGGCCCCTGGAGGCCAGAGGAGGGGGAAGACCTGGGCCAGTCTGGATTGGAGGGGTTGGAGGACTCGTGCAGTGCTGGACTCGCCCAGGCCCTCCCAGAACTAGAGGCTGCACCCCACTTGTTTTGGGGTGAGCAGCCCAGCAGCTCAGAGTTCTCCTGCACTGCCAGGAACCTGGGGAGGGACCCAGAGCAGCGGGCAGCAGGCAGAAAGTCCCAGAGAAAGCATCCAAGAGGTTTCTGCTCAGAGCCCCAGACCCCAAAGCCCTGGTGGGTGGCAGAGAAGCCCTGGAAGTGTTTACAGAGACCCCAAGCTCCTGTCTGCCTCAGTGCCCCTTACTAGCAAGCTGGGGGCAAGGGTGCAGCTAGAGCTGCCCTCTCCCTTGCCAGGACCCCTGTGTCCCCAGCTTCCTCCTGCTCCCCTCAAGCTTCCCCTACACCGAGGGGAGAAAGAGTTGGGGCTCAGGGGCCCGAGAGGCAGCCAATGTCTTGGAGAAGGAACAGTGACTAAGAGCTGGGGACCAGCAGAGGGGTCAGCAGCAGGGGATTCCAAGGCTCCTCCTGTCCGGCAAGTGTCCTCTGACGGGGCCTCTGGATGCACCCTGCCCTGAGGGTGGCTGCTTGTCCTCCTGTCCTGGGAGCCTGCAGAGCCCACACTCTCATCACTGCCTCCTGCTGCCCAGCCTTCTTGGAAAAGCTGGGACTGACCAGGCAGATAAGAGCCCCTGAGCTGCAGGGTCAGCCTCTTCCCCACCTTTTCCCAGGGGTGCAGAGGCTGAACTCGAGGCTCTCTCCTCCAGTTCCTGCACCTGGGGTCCAGTTCTAAGCTCCTGGAGGGGACTGAGGGCCCAGCCTAGTCCCCACCCTGGGGTGGCTGAGACCCTGGCTCTGTATGGAGGGCGCTCGCCACACAGACACTGATGGGGAGGCCATGGCTCAGAGAAAGAGTGGATCACCCTCACCCCACTGCCCAGGGGCTCACTGTCCCCTGGGGAGAGAAGACACATGTGTGACACACCAAAGACAATTTGGAGCTGAGCGTGGCCTGGAGAGGGGCAGGAAGACGGAAGCCCAAGTAGCCTCTGGCTGGGAGTCCAGTGGCCTGAGGAGTCTGCTCCCTGCTTTACTGCCTTATAGCTCAGACTTGACCTCTACTGCTCAGACCACTGCCCGGTGTCCAGAGTGAAGGTGGAGAATGCAGCCTGGATTCCTCCCCCAAGGAGGAGTGTCCATCAGCTTGGAGTGGCTGGAGTAGTACCTGGGGATAAATGTGACATCTGCACTCTCAGCCCTGAGTCAGGCAGCTCCCAGTGGGAGAGCAAACACCACAGCCAGGGGGCCACTTCATGGTGGATGAGGGGACAGGAAGGGGCAGGGGGTATTCCTGGGCACAGCAGGGAGGAGGGCCCTCTTCTCTATGGCCAGGAGGGGGCAGTAGAGGGAAGACTTGGTTGCGGAATGGACACACACACACACACACACACACACATGCTGACATCCATCTGGCCAGCAAGCAACCTGCTAAGAAAGCTGCTCTGCTCTTATCCTGAGAGTGTGGCCACCACCCTGGGGTGTAGTTAGGAGGGGGCTTAACTGTCCTGGGGGGAGGAATAGCTCTCCGGGAGCTCCCTCCACGTGTGACCCTGCGGCAGCACCACTGCCAGCCCTGCCTCTCCTGACCGCGAGATGCCCAGGGGGAGGAGATCTGGGGAAGGAGTCAGGGACAGGGAAGGGGATGTCATCTGTCACTGTGTGAACTTCAGCCAGTCACTACCCCTGTCTGGGCCTCAGTTTTCCTCTCTTGTGAAAGGGAACAGTAATTCCTACCTCTCAGTATTGTTTTCCGATAGAACAAAATTACACGAACATCGTACAACCAAGCCGATGCCTCCTTATTGTCGCTCTCTAAGTTCTTTCCGGTACCAACGCTGTTTCTCACGTTGCATTTAAGACCTCAGGATCCCATTCCTTCGTTTTGTCCTTTCTTGGGAATTCCCAAGTTTCCTGACTGCAGGGATGCTGGGGCCCCATGACAGCAGCCCTTTGGTGAGGTCCTCTCGTGCAGAGGGCGGGTACAGGGTGGGCTCCTGTCGGTGTGACCTTGGCAAGTCACTGTCCCTCTCCGATCCTGCTTCCTCATCTGGGAAAGGAGGAGGAGATGAGCTCTGATGCCCCTTCTACATCACCTCCTAGCCCATGACGTGTGTGGGACAGTCGCATGCACACCACGCAGCATGCAATGAGGCGGGGCACACCCCGGAGAGAGGGAGCCAGCCCTGGCCTCAGTCTGCTCCCAGCCTCTGAGGGAAGGGAGACGAGGCCTGACTGGGCACACCCAGACCTTAGCACAGGGTCAGATGACATGGTGCAGGACAGTCCTTCAGAGATGGGGCACTGGGGACCCTGCAGGCTCCGGCCAGCCAGATGGGCTTTGCAGAGCAGTCGGGGCTCCGTCTGAGGCCTGAAGCATGGGTTGGGATCAGGAGGCGACATTCCTGAGGGAGAGTCGTGGAACGCGTGTGCAGAGACTTCACAGACAGAGACCGCACAGGCCACGGCAGCTGGGAGGGACAGAAGGGGATGTGATCAGGCCCCAGGTTGAGGTTGCTGGACCCAAGCAGAGGCCTTTTGGTGTGTCCTGAAGTTAGGCAGGGTAGCTGTGAGAGTGACCAGCAGTCTCTGTTTGCCCAGATGAGGGGTTGGTGGAACTTAGCGAACCGGCACGAGTGGCTCACCCTAGGAGGCTGCTCCCATGTGTTCTCCATGCTAAGGACACAGGGCAACAAGGAACTACAGGCCCCACAGCCCAGGTCCCCCTGGACATTTTTCTCAAGACCACAGCCTCTCGCTTCCTCCTTCCTGTCTCGCCCTTCTTCCCCAGGCTCCCAGGGACCCGGATCCATAGCAGATCCAGGAGAGGGAGGTGCAGGGCAGGTGGGGTGTCAGGGGGGCTGCTCACTTTAGTAGGTGAGGCCATGAAGCTTCCTGAGCAGCAGGCTGCGGAGACAGAGCACACCTGGGAAGGGCCTGCGGTCACAACCAAAGGAAAGAACAAATACAGCAAGTGCAGCACCCGCTGGATGGATGTACACGCCCCTCCGTGGAGCCGGACGAGCAGCATGAGGCTCACAGTTCTCCCAAGTGGCTGCGAAAGCTCTTCACTCTGCATTCACTTAGCATCTGCTAAGTGGGCGCATGCTGCACTGGGCCGCCAGCTCCTCATTTGGTACTGATGGGCTTCCTGCCCCAATGCTGGGAGTGGTGAGGGCACAAGGCCTCCTCTGCCAGCCCCTCTGGGGGCTCCCTCAGCTGCAGAGAGCTACCTTGCCAAGGCCAGACCCCTGCCCAGGACACCCCACCTCTCCTGACTGAGTGACAAGGGGTGGGTCTCAAAGCCAACACTGCCTTGCCAACTTGGCAAGTCCTGCAGGGCTATCTCGTCTTCAGAACTCCTCCCAAGGTGGCCTGAGTTGTCTCATGGCCTGTATTGCAGCCCAACCTCCCCTTCTGTCCCATGCTGCTTCCCGCTCTTCTCTCCCCCAAATGGTGGTCTCCAGAGTCTTTTAAACCTCCTGTGCTATGCCGGGCATGGTGGCTCACACCTACAGTCTGAGCACTTTGGTCAGGCCAAGGCGGGAGGATCACTTGAGGCTAGGAATTTGAGACCAGCCTGGAAACATAGGAAGCACATGTTTCTACAAAAAATAAAAACAAAAAAATTAGCTGGGTGTGGTGGCGCATGCCTGTAGTCATAGCTACTCAGGAGGCCGAGGCAGGAAGATCACTTGAGCCCAGGAATTCGAGGATACAGTGAGTTTTGATCCCTCCACTGCACTCCAACCTGGGTGACAGAGTGAGACCCTGTCTCTATAAAATTAAATAAATAAATACAACCAAATAAACCTCCATGCTAATTTGTACCCAGGATCACACCCTGTGGCACTGTGTTTTTACTATTTTTTTTTCTTTTCTTTGTTGTTTATCCATTAACTATAAACAGCCTGTTATTATTGATTTTCTGTAGCTCATCTAATGACAATTATTTTATTTTATTTTTTTAAGACAGAGTCTCCTCTGTCCCCCAGGCTAGAGTGCTGTGGTGTCAGCCTAGCTCACAGCAACCTCAAACTCCTGGGCTCAAGCAATCCTTCTGCCTCAGCCTCCTGAGTAGCTGGGACTACAGGCATGCGCCACCATGCCCTGCTAATTTTGTCTATATATTTTTAGTTGTCCAGCTAATTTCTTTCTATTTATAGTAGAGACGGGGTCTCGCTCTTGTTCAGGCTGGTTTCAAACTCTTGACCTTGAGCGATCCACCCGCCTCAGCCTCCCAGAGTGCTAGGATTACAGGCATGAGCCACTGTGCCCGGCCAAATGACAATTATTTTTTACAGTATGCTTGATTCATGTGGTTTTTCACCAGATGTTTATGGAGTGACTGTGGCAGCTGTGAGGTGGGGGAGGGGATGATCTGGGGCTGAGACTCCCCTCCCCCCTCCCTCCTCCTCTTCCATCCGCCTTCCCCTCTCCCCTCCCAGCTTTGCTGTCTCTTGCCTTTGCTAGGGACCACCCCTTGCATCTCCATTCCTGCAAATGGGTCTCCATCTCCTTTCTCCTCTTCCCCTCCTGTCCCCATGGGACCTCCCAGTTCCCAGGCAAGCCTGAGCATGAAGCCTCTGACCACTGGGGCCAGCGGGTTAGGATTCTGATCAGAACTCCCCTAACTCTGTCACTCGCCTTCCAGCCTGTACTTGACTTGGGTGGGGAGGAGAAAGTTCAGGCTGGGGAGAGAGAGGAGAAATATTGTTAATGAGACCACAGTGGGGTTCACTGTCACTCAGCACACAGAAAGCCAATTACTGAGACAATGATGATTGTCAAAGAAGAAAGGATTTATTGCAGGAGATGTGTCAGCTGGGAGGCGGGAGGTATGGACTACCTCAAATCTGCCTCCCTGACCAACAGGGTCAGGACTTTTTTCTGGAGGTGAAATCAATAATGCATGGGGGGAGTGAGCATCATTACATGTTTGTGGTGGAGTGCGGGTCATGCAAGCGCAGTGAGAAATCATGCTAGTACATACATCCCATGAAAAATATGGAGAATAAGTCCCTCCCAGGGTGGGAATCTTAGTAGTATAGTGAGCTAGGGGTTAGTATCGACCGATATTCTTTCAGCCTTGTGCACAGGTGGGACACAGGCAATAGGTTGCTCAGCAGTACCTTGGGCACAATCTGTGGTGGGTGTTGCTTATCATGTCTTTTGTACAAAAAGGTGGTGTAAGGCTTTGTAGTTATCTCATGGCTGCAAGGACGCTCCATGGTTTCTGGGAAAGAAACTCAAAACGGAATGCATCAGTACAACAGAAAGTTACAAAGTTTTGGTCAGCAAATCTTACTGGCCTGGGAATTTGAAACAGAAGAGAACTAAAAAAAAAAAAAAAACAAACCAAAAAACCAAAAACAAAAACCCACAACACTATGAAAAAAATTTTCTTGCTTATGGAGCCAGTTACAATATTTCACCATAGTTTCCTGCTTGGCTTTCTCAGTTTCCCCTCCACCCCAATCCCCACCCCCACCATGGGAGGAGGTGGCCTGACAAGGGGAAGAGGCTGGGTGCAGGGGAGCCCAGCAGGAGCTACAGAGTCCCTGGAGCCCTGGTCCAGTCCCAGGGCTGAGGCCTTTCCAGGCCCAGACGTACAGCCTGCAGCTGGAGGGTCCCACATAGGCCGAGGATTCCCTGTTCCTCCCCAGGCCTCCTGCTTCCCTGAGGATTCCCCAGCAATTCATCCCACACAGCCGGGGGCAGCTGCACTGAACCCCCAGCTCTGGTTCCCCATCCTTGGGGCTTTCCGGCTCCCTCACATCCCTCCCTGTACCCCAGCTCAAGAAGAGGACCGATGATCCAGGGGGCCACACGCCTGCTATGGCCTGTGCTGCTGGTGCTCCTGGCCTCAGGTGAGGGGCAGGGGAGGGCTGAGGGAAGGGGAGGGGTGAGAGCAGAGAAAGATGGATAGACAAGGTGGGTGTGACAGGGGCTGTGTGCAGGGAAGGGCAGGGGACGGGTTGGTGCCATGGCCAGCACTGCGCTCTGGAGCACAACCCGAATGTAGGCACAAGAGCATTGTCCCTGAGGAGGGAGGCCCCGCCTTCCAGCCCTGTGGCGGCAGACTGGGGGCTCCTGACCTGAGGCTTTATTTTCAGCTTCCTCGGCACAAAAGACAGAGGTTCTGCCTGCCCTGGAGGGTAAGACTGTCTCTGTGAGATGCGCGTACAAGCCATCTCAACGTTGGCATGTGAAAAGCTGGTGCAGGCAGACAGGAGCCAGGACATGTATGACAGTGGTGGACAGTTCCAGGACAGCGGCTTGGGAGCCTCGCTTTTCCATCCGGGATGATGGCTCCTCTGGCTTCTTCACCGTCACCATGACTGAGCTCAGGGTAAAGGACTCGGGGTCCTATTGGTGTGGAATCTACAAATCTCGTGAGATCTTTATTCTCAGAGTCATCCATCTGGTGGTATCTCAAGGTGAGTTCTTTCCCTTCTCACGTGTGCTTCTCAGACATCTTGAATCACAGGTGTTGGAGCTGGAGAGGACCCTAGAAATCCTTTCCTTCAATGTTCTCATCGCTGAACACTGGGGCACAGAGAGGAAAAGCCCCTGGCCCAAGGGCAGAACCAGCCCAGAACCCAGGCCTGTTGGCTTTCAGTTGGTTCTTCCTTCCACATCACACATATTCGCTTAACATTTTAGGTGCTACTAACGGGACTCCTCCATTTACCTGGAATGACGTTGAAGCTTCCCATGCTTGAGCACAGCTGGCTTGATGCTCCATTCCGGGACATCCCTGCCCCTTCCCCTAACCCCCAGCCTCCTCTCACAGGGCTGTGGGGTCCGTCATACAGCGGGGTCACAGAGTAATGGAGTGGGGTCGAGAACTGTGCACAGATGGCAGACGTGAGCCTCGGGGGGTACGGCTGGGCAGTGTGGCTGCCTAGGGCTCTGGGGCCCTGAGTCCTCCCCCCGGGGCCTGCCGTGAACAAGTGAGAGTCCTTAATCTGCAGAATGGGAAGTGGGAGGGACCTCTAATCCTGGGACCTGCGTATCCCTCCTGAGGATGCAGAGCTGCCTAGCCCCCTACGTCTTTCTGTGGTGGTCGGGGCCTGAGCAGCACCTCCCGGGCCCTCCCTGCTGCCGAGCCTGCCCTGCCATGTGGTCACATGGGCACCTGGGGCACCTGGACCAACTGCTGGGCTTCACTGCCCTTTCCATGCAGGGCACAGGGCCAGGCTAGGTTCCGGAAGGTGGCCTGAAAACTTTACGATACCATTCTGAGCTGGATGAGCCCACCGCCCAGCCAGAAGGAAAATGTGGACAAAGGGTTATGACGTGGGTGGTAGGTGGCATAAGAGAAGCATGCTGGGTGGAGGCCCAGTGAAAGGAGGGGTCAAGTCACCAGACAAGGCCAGGGGTCTGTTCCCTCACCCCAGGAGCACTCCACAGAGGAGCTGACACCACCTGGGCCTTGTTGCATGAGTAGGGATTTATCCAGAGGAGACACAAGCGGTGGTGCAGGAGGCATTGGAGGTTGAAAGTGCATGACATGTTCAAAAGCAATAAGAACAGAAGAGACTGGAGAATGTAGCCAATATACACGCATCTACGCGATCCTTCATTTAAAGCCACTCATACTGTGGCCCATCACTGTGGGCAGCTCCAGCAGAGCTCAGCCAACACCTCCATTCCTTTGCAGGGCATCTGGGGCTTCTCAGAGTGCTCGCTTGGTCTTGGCCATGTATGGGTGCCTCCCACCAGGGGCAGGGGGCTGGAAGAGGGTTCTTCCCTCACTGTCATCTCTTACAGCTTCAACACTACCCACCACCAGGAGCACCAGTAGCACCCGGAGGGCAACGGTCCTGGCCTCTGCCACCAGCCCTGCCACCAGCCCTGTCACTGACAGGTACTGCGCCCCCACCCCTGTGCTCCCAGCCCTTCTTTGCCTCCCATCCTCTGCTGACCATGCCAGATGCCCCCAGCTACCACACTGCCACAGATACCCAGCTCTCAACGGGAAGGAATAGGGTCAGACAGGTCACCTCAGGTCACTTTGCCTGAGCCCCAGTTTTCTCATCTTCAAAATTGGGTTAATAACATTCCCACCTTACATCAGGGTTTCTAATCCTCGGCACCACTGACATTTGGAGCCAGGTAATTCTTTGTTGTAGGGGGCTGTCCTGTGAATTGTAGGATGTTTAGCAGCATCTCTGGCCTTTACTCATTAGATGCCAGTAGCATAAACCTCCCCCTGACCACCCAGATGTGACAATCAAAACTGTCTCCAGACACTTTCAGGTATGTGCCACAGCCACCTGCAGTTTGGAACCACTGTCTTACAGGGTTATAGTGAAGATTAAATGACAGTGGGGATTTGAACGGCCCAGCCCAGTGCCAGCACGTGACCAGGGCTGCTTCTTTCATCTCTGCCCACTTCCAGCCCATCTCTGCCTTTCCATAAGAGCAGGGGAGCTATCCCAGAGCCATGGGGGGTCTGGAGGAAGGGCACACTGTCGTTACTACAGCCTGGGGCCTGCTTTCCTTTCTAGCCCTGCCTGATGGTTTCCAGGCCCAGTACTGGGACCTGCCTCTGTCCTCCCCTCCCCTCTCTCTACCTGCTATCAGTGCACACCGTGAACGCTGGGCTTTTGGAAACCACAGCTCCTTGCTTCAAGAGATTAAACCAGACACCAAGTGGTGCTGGTCACCTGAGCTGAGAGCTGTCCCTAAACTGCTTCCCCTCCCACTTTCACACATGACAGCCCAGACACCTTTCCTGAGAGGTGGTGTAAGGAAGTCTGCCCTCGTGTTCTTCCTTTGACTTGAGACAGGACCTGTTAAGATGCACTTGGCACCTGGCAGAGCTGTTTGTCAGTGATGGCAGTGTGCTCTGCGCTCTCCGCATCTCAGAGAGAAGGCTGAGGTTAAGGAGACAGAATGAGAACGGTTGAGGGAAGAATGCCAGGAGAGGTGAGAGCAGACCTGCAACAGGGCCCAGAAGGAAAGCTAAGGAACAATAGTCAGCAAAGGGAAAGAAGCAAAGACTTGCGACAGCACCAACATTCCCATTTTACAGAGGAGGGAACCAGCCCAGAGAAGGAATGGTTTGCCCGAGACTGCACGGCCTGGCGGAGCAGAGAGCCCTTGGCCCTGTGGCTGCCTCCTGGTCAGCTGAGCAGGAGGGGACACCAGGGGAGGCTGCAAGCTGGGGAGGGCCTGTCATGACAACAGGGCAGGAGGTTGGGCTGGGCTCTGACCTTCCTCACCTGGCTGGTCCTTATTCCAAAGCCCCCCAGACGACCAGAAGTTCATCACCCTGGGCGTGGCGGTAGCCGTCCTGCTGCTGCTGGTGCTGACGCTTGTCCTCGTCTTGATCCTGTACCTCAGGAAAGCCCGGGGAAGAGCTGGGAAAGGTGAGCCCTGTTTGCTGGCTCTGGGCAGACCACAGAGTGCTTAGCCACTTATTCAGCAGCCTGTCAACCCTGGAGACAAGGCTTGTTATGCTCATTTTACCAATAGGGAAACTGAGGCCCGAGAGGAACCTCAAATGACCCTCTTCCCCGTTGCCAGAGTGGCAGTCTGAGTGGTGCTGAGGGTGGACCAGTTCTCTTCAGAGACTCGGGCCGGCTCACTCAAAGCCAATGCAACTCAGTGAAAATTTGCCTAAAACTAGGTGTGCTAGCGTCCATTTTGGACCATGTATTTTTGCCATCTTTTGAGTTAAGGTTTTTAAAACAAATTTATGAAAAGACCTTTTGGTTAATGGTATTTCTGTTAATTGTTACTACCATTTTAAAATTTTGTCTCCCTAAAAGTACTTCAAGGACTTTTTAATTTTCAAAGTTTTAAGTTTTTAGCATTAATCAAATGTGAAATCTGTAGTATGTTGTATGTAATTTATCAGATTATTCCCTTTTGATGAATCCTACCTCCTTTCTTGCTGTTTTTGTTCACTTGGTTGGTTGGTTCAGCACTTTGGTACTGTGTGCTTATTAACCATATACCCCAAAGATGTTTCTATTGACAAGATTGAAATGGGCAAGCAGGTCAGTGTTATATTGGATCTCATTGGTTTTAATTTTTCAAACTATAAAAATCCTAAGGGAGGAGTGGATTGTAAAATTTTACATACATATTTTTCAAACTGTCTAAAATCAATTTAGTAGATCACAATAGCATCTTTATAAAACAAAATAGAAGAGTAAAATGTCAAAATGCTTTGCACATTTTTTTCATTAAACTTTTCTTTCAGGAGTGTGTGAGTGTGTGTACATGGGTGTGAGAGTGTGTGTGTTTGTGTATGTGGTAGTAGGTAAATTGTGAATTGCATTGGGGTTCCTGGTTCAAAAATTTGGAAGACATTACTACATATAACTTCATCAGCAAATAGATTATACGTAAGTTTGATGTTTAAATTTGGAATTTTCAATGACCTGGAATTGAAAGTTAAGCTTACCAGTTTTATGCAAATGAGCCACAGTTTGTTTAGCTCTTTAGCATCCTTGGATACTACTATTGCTGGGCACTTGGGACCTCCCTGGGCAGGTACATGTTCCCTGATCAAGCCCTGGCCTCTTTCCCATCTGGGTCCCTTCTGCCCAGCCAGGACCTCCAGCCCCTCCCCCTTATTTCCAAGGAAGTTGGGTACGGAGAGGTCCCTCCCCTAACCTTGACTGTCTTCTTCGCAGATGAGGATGACTCGCACCACATCTACGATGACCTTTCAGTCCAGAAAGAGAAGACCACTGTGAGTAGGAATGACCCTTCCCTGGGACACAGAGAACCACAGCTTGTTCTTTTTTAGCTTCCTGGACTGCACTTAACTCATAGTTTCTATTTATTCCGAAACTTGACTGACGCTCTGCTGCCTCGTGGTTTGTCTACGTGCCCCCTCTCTCCATATTTCTCAATTCAAATCCCTTAGAGAAAGAAAGAAGTTGGCGGACCCAGCTTTTGACCTTCACCTCCGTGAGAGACGCGTTGTTTGTCTCATAGGGGGTAAGCCAGTCTCCGGATTGGCTGCCGTTGGTCCAATCAGCTGTGGGGAAAAGTTCACACGGCAAACAACATGGCTCCCCAGGGCGCGCTCTCCGCAAGGGCTGGGGACTAGGCCGTTTCCCTCGTGTGGGCCTGTCCTGTCTTAAGATCTGAGACTCTTGGCATCACAGAATTGCAGGACTGGGAGGGTCTAAAGTAATCTTGACCAACCCTTTCAATGCTGGAATCCGCTTTACAAACAACATCCCTACCAAGTGCTCTTCTAGCTCAGGGCTACTCAAACTTGAGTGTGCATAAAAATCACTTTAAAAGCTCGTTAAAACAGTTTCCTGGGCCTTACCCCAGACACTTGGCTTTAATAGATCTAGGGTAGAGCCTAACTCTGCATTTTTAACAAGCTTCCAAGAGATGTTGGTTCTGCGAGTCCACAGCCCACACTCTGTGTATCCTGTTCTTAACCATGTTCAGTGATGGCGACCTCACTGCTTTCAGAAGCAACTTTTCCCAGCCATTCATTCCCAGAGGCTCTGCAGGATCAACACCTTGTCTCGCATTTTATTCCTGTCCCTGCCCTCCACCCAGCTCTGGGCATGCAGAGGCCCACTGACACCCTCTAACTGTGATCCATACAATGGATCTCTGTCTTCCTTGATTCCCAGGACTTTGCTCAGCTGATGGTCTCTGATGAGGACACTGGGAATATCTGCTATGCTTCACTCATCCACCTAAACCACTCGAGCCCTGAGGACTCCATCTATGCCAACACCCTCGCCAATCTGAAGCCCATGCCTGACCCCATTCTGTCTGTGGAATATGCCAGCATCACTAGACGTGGACCTCAGTCCTCCAAGTCAGCTGCTTTGGAGGAGGGGCCTGGGAACTGAAGGCACTGGGCAGTGAGTATTTATCTATTGCTCACATGGTGCGGAGCTGCTCTACCAGCAATGGGTGACTTCCTTGTGCAAAGACAGCTACCAACTAGTGGGGGCCACGCCCTCCTGCAAGGGAGGTGAGCAAAGGGGAGCAAAAGAAAGGAAAGTCCTTATTAACTCACAGGGTGGAAGCTTTGAGTCTGAGGGCTGAGATGCAATAACGGGGGATTTCTGGACAGCTGCCCTCTCCTTTCCCCAGATCCACCAAGACAGAGTCCAACAAGACAGGGGCCTGGGACCCCATGCCTCTGAGTAATCCAACTTACCTCCCTCTGTGACAATCACTTCCTTCCTGACCAGGGACTATGAAATTCTGACGGATTGTGCAAGTTCCCCAATTGATGCCTCTCTCCTTGAGTGTCCCTCTCTAACTGTCCTCTCAAGACCTCTAAGCAGGCTGGGAAGTTCTGGCCACTCCCCACCCCCCAGACCTGCCTCCTCCTCTCCTTTCTGACCTCCTGATCTGAACATCCCTTCCACTCATGAAATTCTTATGACCCTGCCAGGAGGAACACTGGGCTGTGAGCAGTACGTATAGCTCAGGAGTCTCCTGGCCTTAGCCCTGGCCCTTTCCAGGCAGAATGTGGCAGGGGAGATTCCTTCTCTGTGCCATCTGCACAGCTCCACCAGAACTGGCATGAGCTCCTCTGCCTTCCACAGAATGCATCATCCTCTCTGCTAACTGCATCTTAGGCAAGCGGAGTATCCTGGGAGATGCCTCCTTCCTAGTCTAAGTACATTCCAAAAGGCCCTTCCGGAAACAGGGTTCCTTTTTCGTAATGTACCCCCTAGAAGTGACTTTGAATTCTGGGAACTCCAGGCCAGGTGAGTGGAAGGGTGATGTCCTGGCTACATCATGGGGAAGGAAGATTGCTTGTAATTGCAGATTCATCATTTCTTAACAGTGACCTTAAAGGTCACTGAATCCAACTGCCGATGCAATGCCCGAGCCCTCCCTATGAACCTCAATAAGGAGTCACACAGTCAGAGGACAGGGAACTCACCATCTCCTGCTTAGGCAGCTGGTTCGTGAATGCTTTTGTTAAACAGGACCTGGCTTGCTTGCAGTCACCATGAGACATCAGCCTTGCCCATAGATGGGACAAAGGTCTGGCTGCATCATGGCCAGAAAGAGAGTGAAGGTTGGAGAGGAGTGGGTGGGAGGCTCGGGGACTGTGGGCCAGTCCTCAAGAATATGAGTTCTTCCTGTAGCAGGAAGGCGGGTAAGTTCCTGTCACTTCTGACTGTGACACTTCTGCTGCCATCTTCCACTTCCCAGGGTCCCAGTGTCAAGGATGTGGTTCTGTCCCCAACCTGTGGCTCCATGAGGACACAAACTGTGTAGGCCTGTGGGTCCAGGCACTCAGGTTGAGAGAGGCAGGGAGGGAGAGGGATTCTCTGAGTGTCACTCTGGCTCCTGAGGTCTCTGCCCCAGCATTCCAGGTCTGACTGCTAGAGGCTGGGCAATTGCTGCACCCTGACCTCCCACCCAGCCTGGCCTTGCTTTGAGATGGTCACTGGCATTGACCTGTGGCCTCATTTGACCTCTGGTCCTTCATAGTTCCGGGCTCTGACAGTGCCTCTGCTTTTGGTCTATATTTTAGATTAGGTACCCACTGGGGAGCCCGTCTTCACCATGTGCTCCTCAACCTGGGTTTCCTGCCTGCATTGGTCTGGCTGCAGCACTAGTAGCCATCCAGAGGGCCAGGTTCCTTGCAGACTGTCGAAACCCAAAGGATTTACCCAGACTAGAGCTCCTAGAGTTATGACTGGTCTGTATTCATTAGACAAGCATTTGTGGGTGGCCGCTGCCTGCCAGTCACTGTGCTTACGGTTGGGGCTACAGAGATTAATTCTAGTAAGCCGACATTTATGGAGTGCTTGTTGTGGGCCAGATTTCATGGATTAATGTCTCAGACATCTCTGTAAGGTCAGTACTTTCCCTCATTTTACAGATGGAGAAATTGAGAGGTTAAGTAATTTCTCAAAGTCACACAGCTAGTAAATGGTAGATTCTAGATTCTAGACTCTGAAGTTTTAACCACTGTGCTCTGGGTCCCTGTTCCTTTAAGGATTTTGGTATGTGTGTGTGTGTTAGGTAGATGAATGAGAAAATGATGACAATACAAAGCAGTCCTGGCTGCAGCTAGAGGAGTGCTGCAGGTGCTAGGGAGGATGGGGAGGATGGGGAAGCATGATTTTTTTGATACAAGTCTCCAGGAGGTAGGAGGGGATAGCAGTGGTGCAGTTGACTCAGCTAGAGAGTTCAAGGGTAAGATACCCAATAACCGCTGGCCCCAGATAAGAGGGAGAGGGCTGTTCCTGCTGCCACTGAAGTCCTGGAGGCACGTTTCCGGAAGAATGACCTCAGGAGTGTGCCTTTTCCTTGTCCCGGTACCTAGGCATCCAGAGCAACCGCAGGCCCCACACGGGGTACCCAAGGAGGCGGGGAGGAGGAGGACAGGGTGGAGAGAGGGTGCTGCTCCCTGAGCTTTGGAGCCCCGGGGGCTTTAGGGCCATGTCTGCGCGGCCACCACGTTTGAGCAGCGCCCTTCTCACTAAGGCTCTGCCCACCCAGCTGCACGCTGGGTCCTCCCTTCATGTCACCTCCCTGTGCTCTTTATACGTATGACACGACAGGTAAAGATTTCGTTCACCAACCTATTTGATCTTTTGGTGGTGGTTTTAAGCCACTGAGTTTTGGGATAGTTCACTATACAGCAATAAACAATCAAAACAAATAGCCGAGACAAATTCCAAGAACAAGGCCTTGGGGAAAGACGAGGGACCTTACCCTACCAGAAGCCAAAACTTACTACGAAGTCACAATAATTGCCATCCAATCCTGGACTGGGAAACCAGCCCAGGCAACAGAATCGAGAGCTGAGAAACAGATCTGCGTAAATATGGAAACTTGGTATTTGACGAGCAGATGTTATGAATCAGGCAGAAAGGAGGGAATATTTTATGGAGTTGACAAAACTATCGATCCATATGTGAAAAAAAATTAGATTCCTACCTTATGTCTTACACGGAAATAAATTCCAGGTGGGTTATAAATCTAAACATGAATAGCCAAATAATAAAACGTTTAGACAAAAATCTGAGTTTTTATGACTTCCGGGGAGAGAAAGATTTTTTGAGCAAGACATCAAAAGCACAAACTGTAAAGGGTAAAAAGTGTGACATATTTCACCATAAAATTAAAACTGAAAACTTGGTGTGTGGTAGACACCAGAAGTGAGGTGAAAGGATGAGCCACCCGACAGGGAGAAGGCATTTGCAGTGCACAGACCCGGGAAAGGGCTAGTAGCTGGAATTCATAAAGATCTCATTCAAATCAGTAAAAAGCTCAGGCCATTTTTAATTAGCATATAGGCAAAAACAAACAAAACACAGAAAATTTAAAACCCAAAGGTACATAAATGATGTCTAACTTCACCCCCAATCAGAAAAATTCAAATCTCAACTAGATACATTTACATTCAGCAGACAGATAGGGGTTCATATATGTCTGTAATGATTTACTTTTTTAAAAAATGTATGTGTGTGTGTGTGTGTGTGTGTGTATACATCAGGCTGAGCAACATAGTGAGACCCCATCTTTTTTTTTTTGAGACAGAGTCTTACTCTGTTGCCTGGGCTAGAGTGCCGCGGCATCAGCCTAGCTTACAGCAACCTCAAACTCCAGGGCTCAAGCAATCCTTCTGCCTCAGCCTCCCGAGTAGCTGGGACTACAGGCATGCGCCACAATGCCCTGCTAATTTTTTCTATGTATTTTTAGTTGTTCAACTAATTTCTTTCTATTTTTAGTAGAGCTCTTGCTCAGGCTGGTCTCAAACTCCTGAGCTCAAACAATCCACCCGCCTGGGTCTCCCAGAGTGCTAGGATTACAGGTGTGAGCCACCGTGTCTGGCCTGAGACCCCATCTTTAAAAAAAAATTAGCCAGGTGTGGTGACACATGCCTGTAGTCCCAGATATTCGGGAGGCTGAGCCAGGAAGATCCCTTGATCCCAGGTGTTGGAGGTTGCAGTGAGCTGTGATTGCACCACTGCACTCCAGCACGGGCAACAGAGTGAGACCGTGTCTCAAAAAAAAAATAAAATAAAATAAATATATATGCATATATATTTATACACACATATATAGTCATAGAGAGAAATAGATAAATGACTTCACATTTTCTGAGATTTCATGATAATAGTTACAGAAAATATATATAGTTCCATGAATGCATTTAAGCAGCCCAAATGGTATTTGTTCTGTAAAAATGCATATAAAATCACTTTGGGTATGTGCTGATATCAGGTTTCTGTTAACATCAGAGGTTTATGCAACACAGAATGACACTTAAACATGGAAATGGGGAAAAGCTTAAATGCAGCATCATATACAAATTTTAGTGTTAAGTAAGTTCACTGAAAAATTCCATCTACTACAGCATAAGAGATGACATAAGTTTCCATTTTCATTCCTAAGTTTCCATTCTAGATCTGAACAGTTTTTCCTCCTTTTCTTCTTCATTTCCAAATACAACAAAACATTCAAGTTTGACAAAGCTCAGTGATAGATACAAGTGTTACTTATATTATGCTCTATACTTCCCTATATGCTTAAAATATTTTTTAATTTTTAAAAAACAGCAATTGTAAAAGTCCAAGCAAGAGCTGGTATATCCATAGCCCAGGGTGTTGTAACATAAAGAAGAGGGGGTGGCAGTGAAGAGAGGGCTTGGGGCTGCCACCACCCAGCTTGAGGACAGTGTTCAGCAGAGGTGTGGGGACGGATGTGAGGGACAGAGAAGGGGAGCAGTGACAGCTCTCTGCCTGCTGTAGATGGTGACAAGGAGGAAGGAGTTGAAAACACACAGACATGTCCGTTCTGCTTGACAAGAGAAGCTGGTGGCCAGTAAGTGGCAGTGAACGATGAGTTAGAAGAGAGAACCAGTGGAGGACGGAAGAAAATGAGTCTGGGTGTGGAAGCTGTTACACCTGCGTGCAGCTACAGGACAACTAAGCTTAAGAAGCTGTAGGTGAGAGTTTGTAGCTCAAAAGAGAGATCAGGTCTAGGGTCATTTGCTGATCCACAGGAAAGTGGCCAGAGGAGCCCTGACCCTTGGGTGACACTTTTGTTTAGATGATTAAAGAAAGAGGAGGACTCAAGGAAGGAGACAGAGAAGAAGCTACCAGAGAGGTAGAAGAAATACCAGTATACCACAACATATCACTCAGGGTAAGCTAGCTGCTGGAACAAAAAACCCTAGCAGAAGTTTATTTCTCACTCCTGTCACGGTACGGTGGAGATTTGTGAAGAAGCTCTGCTCCACACAGTCATTCAGGAACCCAAGTTTCTTCCAACTAGCGGCTCTGTTATCCTGTGCAGCCTCAGAGCCCTCCACTGGCTCCTCTATATCTGGGCGGCAAATGAGAGGAAAGAGAGAACAAGAGGCTTTATGGGACAGGCCTGGAAGTGGCAAACTTCATTTCTTTCAGAACCCAGTCATGTGGCCACCTCTAATTGTAAGAGAGCCTGGAAGATATAGTTTAGTTGTATTCTCAGAAGAAAATAATTTGGTGAACAACTGCTTAGTTTTTTCCAAGAGTCAAGATATTGTGAAATAAATGTTCTTAATGTAAGTTCTAAATCTTAGGGATGCTTCCGTAGGGTTCCAAAATTTAACCTATCTTCTCTGTCCTAATTGCTACTACCTCTTCACCGGCATGAGTTTCCTTCTCTTGGGAACCCTTATTGGATTTCTCAAAACAAGCCCTTTTCTCCACCCACAACTAACATTTGTGTAACCCATTTACAAACTGGATTTTGTGAGTGTCCTGTCTTTCATGCAGTTTCATTCTAGGAAACCCAGGCTGACACCAAAAAAAAGTCATCAAAATCATGTAGAACTTTATTCTGTTCTTCAAGGAAACACACAAGTGTACATTTTCAAAATCCACATTTATCATGCTGGCAATACCCGGCAGCTACCTTCTGTCTCACATCGCCCAATCAGATCTCTTCTCAAGCCGGTTTTTCCTGGCTCTGCAATGTTTTGCCTGCCCACTGGTAGGTCATCAGTGTCCCCACTGAAGAAGACATGTCTCATCAGCCAAAAACTTGGAAATCAACAAGTTGGGCCTGAGGTGGAGGAAACTATGGGTCCTTCATCTCCCTCTGGTCCCTAATATTTTAGGTCTGTGTTTTAGGAGTTGTGATATTTGAGGCTGTGATGATAGTTTGAAAATGTGAGCAGGAGATTGACCATGGGTGGGATCTGCTGCCTGTCAGTTACCTTGGAGGCACGAAAGCAGTGGATCACAAGCTAAGCCCCGCACGCTTCCTGTAGCTATTAAAGTATTGAGATTCGCTTCTCAGTGGTTCATAACACATTGATGTCTTAAGAGACATTAGTGTCATGTGGAAACAATCCATGCTAGTAATATATTTTCTCTAAATATTTTAATGTAAGGAAAAGTAAGCTATGTTTATCACAATTTGCAAGAACCAACTATTAGAAATTCTCTTAATATCCATTAGTAGGAGGATGAGTAAATCAATAAATTATGTTATATTCATACCAAGGAATACTATGTAGACATTATAAAGAATGAAGTAAAACTCTATCTGTTGATATGGAAAGATGTCCCAGATACAGTAAATTAAAAAATGCAAGGCACAAAATAACACATTTAGCATAAGCACATTTGTGTGGGTGTATGTGTTTATAACCATAGAAAAAAAAGACTAGATGAACAAACACCAAAATTTTAATAACAATTATCTCTAAGGAATAGGATTAGAAGAATGGAGGAAAATTCCAGTCAATAAAATTGTTAAGAGATCTGGCTCTGGCACCAGATTACCTGGGTCTAAATCTAAGTTTCACCTTGCACTAGCTCTGTTATTCTGGACAAGTTGTTTAGTGTCTTTGAATCTCAGTTACCTGAAACAATAATATCACCTACCTCATAGATAATGATGTATCAATTAACACATACTATATTAATTAATGTACAATTAATATATTAATACCAATATAATCATTAATACATAATGATGTTCAAAACATGTAAAGTGTTTAGAACAATGCCTAGCACATAGTAAACACTCAATAAATGTTAGTGCTTTAAGTGGTGGAATTATGGACCTTTTTAGAGAGAATTTTTATGTATTTTTCACATAAAAGTTACTGAATGTGGTTTTTAAAAGATTTTTAAAATGCTTAACACATTTTATATTGTTAATAGACACACTCTCCCTTTAAAGCTGGGCCCACCCAAGCTCAGCAGCTGACTCTGGGAGAAATTGCTTGTGATTTGAAGGTCTGACAGTTTGACTCCACATGAAGTATTTACCAAGTAGCTATTGATATCACTGACGTATGTCATCTACTTAGTAACTGCTGTTATATCTTGAGTTATAATTTTAACACATAAGTCTTTAAAAATTAGTTAATTTTTCTAAATTTCTATTTTGAAAATTCTGCTTAAAAGTCTTGGAGAATCAGTTAAATTTTGCAGCACTCGATTTGTCTTACGGACTATTTCTGCTTTCTGCTCTAATCCAGGCACAAATGATAACTCCAGAGCTCCTGCTGGCACCCCAAAATTTAGAATAGTTTTTAAAAGGTCTCACAGTTGTGCAACGTTAGGCTGCACATAGGTCTCGGGATTTATTTCCTTGTTTGATCCCGTGGGTGCTGTGTGTGTAAAGGGAAGGACTGGCGGCCTAGCTCAGATGACGGTGTTACGGGGAAACAGCGCCACCGTCTATGGGGTCCGCTTAGTGCCAGTGGTGGGAATCAGTCCCTCCCGGGAAGAACCATTTTCTTTCCCTTCAGAGAGGTGACAGTTTTCTAATAATCTTCTTTCATTTTTAAGGCATTGTGCTTCCAGCCTTGGCAGGACCAGTCTTCAGTTGGCAGATCTTTGTGGTCAGAGCCTGGGTTCCCATTTCCTCCGCACGGGCATCCTGACTTCTCTGCTCACACTCAGACCAGAAGCCCAAATGTGCCTTTCTGGTCTGAGATGGTTTGGCCATACAAGTCCCAAATTCTCTCTGGTGACTCATTTGAGGGCCTCCCTTCACTCCCCCTACAACTCAATTCAGTTCTGACACTGTCTGCCCAGAGATAGCATCAGATCCTCCAGGTTAGATCCCCCAAGTCTGCCCCCGCGTCAGATGCCAGTTGCAAATCCCAGGCTGTGACCTGTGCTTCCAATCATTTGGCTATAAATTGGGGATTCCCATGATCCGCTCCTCAAATTTGATTAATTTGCTAGAGTGGCTCACAGAATTCAGGGAAATACTTAAGTTTACCCATTTATCATAAAGGCTATTACAAAGGATGCGTATGAACAGTCGGATGGAAGAGAAGCATAGGGCCAGGTACGTGGGAAAGCGCAGGGTGCTTCCTGTCCTCTCTGGGCGTGCCAATCTCCTCCTGTTTAGCAATCTGGAAGCTTTCTGAAGCCTGTCTTTTTGGGTTTTTATAGAGACTTCATTATGTAGGTCTAAACTAAAAACAAAATCCTAAGCCCTCTGCTAACTGAGTGGATCCCTCTTAGCCAAGGAGACCCCAGAAACACATTAAAATTGAGTTCCCGTCTCTTATAGTATGGGAGAGAGAAAACACAATTAGGTGCATATGATTTCACTCCGTAAATATTCATGACTCTTCCTATTGCTTGTTGAATATGTGACCACCCCACTCAGTATAAAATCCTGTTTCCCTCTGTCTCTTCTTTGAAGCACATGTGCCTGGCTTCTAGCCAGGGCATTGCTGGAATGGCCACCCAGCAGGCTGCTACCTGTTATGAGAAATAAAGCTCTCCTTTTTCCAAAGCAAAAACCTTGTTAATTTTTTTTTTTCAGTTAACAAATGGCGACCACTAAGGGACCCAGGGAGACCCCAGTTTCCCCCAGTGTGGTTGGATTTCAGTGCACTGACATCTGCATGAGTCCATTGGTAGCTCAGTTGTCTCCCCGACCACGATGGGAGAAACTGAGTAAGCTCCCCGAGACCCAAGATCCCCCGATTTTAGGATGAAGATCTTGGAGACTCTATTTCTCTTCACCCCTTCCCTTCATCTCTCCCCAGTTCTGGTTCCCTGTGTCCAAGACCCTGGAGAGAATGTCTTTGTTAGCCCTGAGTTTCAGGGAGTTATTCTGGTTTTGCTTGCTTCCTTCCATCCCAGACCCCAGAGGGAATGTTTTCATAGGTCCCAGGTTTGTGGGGACCTAGTTGATTTCAGCTGGTGAGAGGTCTATGAGGATGCTCATGTTTTGGCACTTGGAGAGAATGCTCTCATAAAGGCAAGTGCAGTTATAAAAACCTTAGTTCTGTGAAATAAAATATTAAGCTCCCCAGCTGACTGAATGGAACCCCTCTTGTCCAAGAGGACCCCAGAAATACCCTGAAGCTGAGATGCTGGCCATGAGAAGGGAGGTCAGACATACCTCGTCATGCCCCCCTCCCTTCTAGGAGATATCCTTATAGTTCATTAACAGGCCTAAGGCTATACAAGACAAAGCTAAAACCACACCTGCAGGTATGTGTCCAGTGGCTTGTCTCTGATTAACAGACTTCCTTATCTTAACTTAAAACATTCCAAGCTTTTACACAAAGCTTCATTTCTTTAATTACAAATCAAAGAATCTTTAAACCCACCTATAAGCTGTAAGCACCTGCTTTTAGATGTCCTGCCTTTTCAGGCCAAACCAATGTACACCTTCCATGCACCGGTTTATGACTTTACATGTAATTCCTGTCTCCCTGAAATGTGTAAAACTGTAACCCAGCCACAGTGAGACCTCTTGCTCAAGGTTTCTTGGGCATGGCTCTCCAACTCACGGCCATACGTACTTGGCTCAGAATAAACCTCTTTAAATTATTTTTACAGAGTTTGGGTTCTTTTCTGTTGACAGTCTAAGGAAATGGTCTCTGATCCACCATCATCAGACACACTAGTGACTAACATGCTTAAAACATTCTCATAAATGTTTGAAATCTAACCTAAAATGATTTAAAGCTTTGCCAGCCACAATAAAGTCTTAGGAGACCTCTAGTTTACCTGTGCACTCAGCTAAAACAAAGAGGCTATCAAACCTTCCAAAACAAAGAACATAATGCTGTAATTGGTGTTTCAAGTTTTCCAAATGGGATCAAAAGTCTCTCACAGCCTCCCTTAATGATTTCAAGTTAAAAGAGACTCCCCCCCTCAAAAAATGGTGCATGCAAAATATTTAGAGTCAGCTGTTTCCTTCTTTCTTACCTCTCCTTCCATCTTTGCTCCTAAACAATTATTTTTTCTTCCAAACTAGTTTAAAACAAATTGCTCCAAATGTTGACCTTTGTTTTTTCCCTCTGTTTAAAAATTACTCTGCAATACCAGCTCCTGGAATGGGAGAAAGCTGCCCAACTAATCTGATTTATTCATGGAACTAAGAAATTAACTAATGAAGATATAGGATGATATGTTTAAATTTGGGTTTTTTTTTTTCTCGTTATTCCAATTTGGATTTTTTTTTTTTTTGGTCTCACTTTTTTGTCTATCTCTAACAATCTCTAACCCAAATTTCTCCAAAACTATCAATTTGGCTTTTGATATATAAACTCATTTAGCTTCAAATTGGACTAAAGAGATTGGAAATGTTTTGCTCCAAGGGATATTTCTTTAACATATTTTAAAATGACAGCTGCAAAACTGTCTTTTACCGAAAAAGGAAAAATTTAGCTAAGAGTGGCATCTCCACATTTAAAAACCTGAAAAGAAACATTTGCCATCTACTCTCTCTGAGGGCTGTTACCCACAGGGTTTTATTTGCACAAGACCATCTTCTGCTAACTAGTCCAGCCCTTTCCCTTCTCTCTCTCAAAATCTGTTTTTCTGCTTTTCAAGCCTTGAAAGACCTTTAATTTTCTGTCTTCTCTCACCTGTGAGAGACCCATGAGGCTTTTTGTATTAATATATAGAGGGCTCAGACATGTAAAAGGAAATATATATATATATATTTTACTTGTTCCATTCTCAGTGACAAACCTGTATTTTGAGCCTCTGGATTCTGGTGTCTGGATAGGTGGCCATAGTGAGGCCTGGGGACATGTCCTCAGTGCCTAGACCAACAGCTATAAGATATGACCAAGCCTGACCTGGCCCCTTCTTCCCTTCCTCAGCTTTGCCTTCTGGCCATTCAAGAAGGGGTTCCATCCTCCAGGCATCTTGCCTTTTGTCCTCAATGGTCCACCTGGTGTGTAAATTGAGGACACAGACAGGCTCCAACCTTTGCAGCCATGTTGGATGCTACATGGCTACTTAAGACCTAAGATGCTAAGGAGGACATTAGAGATGATATCTGTGTTATAATTTCCAAATTATTTTCAGTAACTTAAAATCTTAAAGTAATATTTAAATTAAAGATAATCATAAAATATCTGAGTTATTTATAAGTTAAAATACTAAAACATTAACTATTAAACGTTAGGGTGGGAACTCCCAGTGCGGGATGAGAAAGAATTCTCTTTGTCAATTGTCTTTTAACCATGGCTATTCTAAACTTTTTTGTCACCCACAGACAATTATTATTTTACTTTAATTCTTCTCAAAAATAACTTTTCTATTAACTTTAGAGATCATACAATTTAGACTGAATCCTGAATTCTTTTCTGGCTGCAATTCTTCAGATAATGTTTTCAAACTCTTCTTCCATTTTTTCTGACTTTGACTCAATGAAATTTTTCCTGAGGTCCTACCAGCACACCTTGTGACATATAAACTCTAGGATAAACTGTTCCAAATATTAAATATTTGTTTTTCCATATGCTCATTTTACTGCTGAGAAAACCAAAGTCATAATATCCTGAAGACTGGGGATGATTCAACAAAGTCCACAAATCTTCCTCATCCAAAACCTCACCAGGCCCAGTCTGTTTCCATTGCCAATGCCCCGTTACTGCACAGACAGACCTTCCTCCCTCCAGACCCAGGACCATCGCAGAAGAAGGAAGTGTATGGTACTATAAGGGCCAGTTTGGGGCATAGAATTGTCTTAACACAATGTTTACATTTATATAACTAATTGCTACAAGTCTATAACTAAAACTAAGACTGCAGTAGCTGGATACTTATAGATGTTAATTTTATAGCCTTGTTTTTGGCTTTTGGTTTTCATTACCTAAAATGTTTTAAAGAATTAATTAGTATCCATGTACCCACATTCCCATCTGGCCCAAAACATTTAATTGAGCTGTAAGCTTTTATGGCTCTAAACCTCTCCTGGGCCACAAAGGTCCCACCAGGAGCCTAGATGGACCTGGGACAAACAGCCACTCACCCAGTCAATGATGGAGCAAAATGAAGTTTGGCCATCACTACTGCCTCTGCATATCTTGGCCAACAGGGGGGACTGTGAACTAAAAATAAAATCCTAAGTTCTCTGCTAACTGAATGGACCCCTCTCAGCCAAGGCAACTCCAGAAACACCTCAAAACTGAGTTCTCAGCAATGACAGGATGGGAGAGATAAAGCACAATTACATGCACATGATTTCCCTTCATAAACATCATAACTCCTCCTATAGCTTGTTGAATATGCATATTTGACCACCCTGCTCAGTCTAAAATCCTATTCCCTTTTGTCTCTCCTTTGAAGCACATGTGCTTGGCTTCTAGCCAGGGCTCTGCTTCCCAACCTGTTGGAATGGCTACCCAACAGGTTGCTACTCTTTATAAGAAATAAAACTCTCCCTTTTCCAAAGTATAAACCACATTAATTCTTTTTTGGTTAACATAGGCATGACTGATTATATCATTGTCCATTGGCAATTGACTCAACCTTCAGCCCCTCTCTGCTCCCTGGACATGAGGGAAGGTAGAGCTGAAAGTCCCACTCTTTGATCACATGGTTGGTTCCTCTGGCAACCAGCCCCCATTCTGAGGCTATCCAGGAGTTCACCAAGGAGTCCTCATTAGAACAAAAAAGGGCTCCTATCTCCCAGGAAATTCCAAGAGATTTAGGACCCCTGCTCCAGAGAGTTCTCTCATTCGGAAAATGACAAAGGTCTCAGGTGCTCTGCGTCAGGAATCCAGTCAAAGACCAAATATTAGAAAAAAAGATTCTCCTAGCAATCTTATCTACAAGGGTATTAGGAATCCTGTCTCAGAAACGGGGGACAAAAACCAAATATACATTTCTTATTATATCACAACATCATAAAAATCATCTTTGAAAAAAAAAGGAGGAGAAATACATGAATATCACCATGTATCAATTTGGTAGCATACCACACAGAGAGGAACAACACATAATAACTTAACTGTACATCCCTGGTGGGATAAACTCTAAGAATGAAAAATCAGCCAAAAAGTTTTTTAATGGTTTTTCATAAGTATATTGTTGGTAAGAGCACTGGTATTATTATTCTGGGACTCTTGAACCATAATGTGAAATAAAACAAATCAGTAATTATGTGATATTCTGATCCTATCATTCCAGGGTCTTTATTGTTACTGAACCAGACTCGGGTCCACTCACCCAGCACAGCAAAGCCAGACACTGATGCCAGGAGTTGCAGTGGGAGAAAAAGGCATTTTATTGTCTGGTACCAAGCAAGGAACGTAGGTAGCTAATGCTTAAGACCTGGACTCTCCAATGGCTTACTAGTAAGGGTTTTAAAAGGCAGCGGTGTATTTCAGGAAAGCAGAAGTGCAGGCAAAATTGTATATCAATATATGAAGGTTATACATTGGTTTGACCCCAAAAGGCAGCAGAGGCTTATGGTTCATAGGTGGATTCAGAGATTCTTTGATTTAGCAGAAAGGAATGTTCAGGTGGGTGTGACTTTCTCCAGTCCTCTCAGGGATAAATTTAGAACAAAAAACGGGGTGAGAGTTCAGTTCCCCCTTATCTGCATTTTCCATCCTATGGGGTTTCTGGAAAACAATTCAAGATGTTATACTTTAGTTTCCATAGGGAAACCGCTGGTGACTTTGGCTTGCTGGGAGGACTATCATTACTATCCTCTTGCTTATCAGTCGTTCATTTACTTTTCAAGCCTATCTAGGTAATTTCTCTTGAAGGGATTGAAGATTTTTCCTTTATTTCCATGCTTATCCCTCCCCTGCCCCCACAGACCCCTAAAAGGGGTCCCTGCTCCATCTCATTATCAACCAAGATTCTCAATGTGAGAGAAAGGAGATACAGATGCAGGATAAAAGAGGTTAAATAATAGCTCTATCTATAGTCCTGGTTTTGTATCGGAAGTACCAATATAAACTCTTGAAGAATTAATTTTAATAAACATATTTTATACCTTTGTCCACTAAAAAATCCTACAGACAATGACTAAATTAGTAACAATGGGCACCCAGTTACCAGGGCTTCCTGAAAAATGACTGACCCGGATCTAGCAAGAACTGTACAGGATATACCTGAAACATCTTGTCACGTGACGGCAAAGAGGCTGTCAGGGCTGACTACTTGGGTCAGCCCACGGGAATCAAGAACTAACCGCTGGTCGAAGAATAGGCTGAAGGTCAATAAGGATAATAACTACAATAAGTTGAAATGTATCAAATATGTTTAAATAATTCATTTATAATCATACCCAAACTAAAATGCAATCAGTCACAATCGAAGAGTGCTAACGAACCAATGCACTATTTTTAAAACTTGCTAATAACAGAAAGAATAAAGCATTCCTCCTGCCTTTCTTATGCAAGCCAAGTAGTGAGAGTCAGTCGCTCCTTATAAAAGTATTCGGAGCAAGACATTAAGAAGGAATAATTACTTTTGCAACCTCAAATGAATTCATGGGTCTGGTCATCGAGCAAGAACAGCGGCTAGCCTCACACCTCCACCCGAGTCAGGCGCCTCCTGGTGGAAGACACATCGCTGACTATGAAGTATTTGCCAACATAAAAAATCTGAAAAGCTTCTGTAGCTCAGTATCAATTTCTAGAAAATGCAGAGGCCAGAGGAGAAAGTGAATCTGCAAACTCCCCACTGGAGATTCTACAGGACAATCTGGTTTCTTCAACAAATAAATCACAAGGGAAGAAAAAGACGAAGAGGGAAGACGATAGATTAAACAGACATACAAGACATATAACCAACTGCAACATGTAAACTTATTTGGGTCTAATTTTTTTTTCTCTATTTGAGTGATTCTCCTGCCTTAGCCTCCCAACTAGGACTGTAATTGCAAGCCACCACACCCAGCTCATTTTTTAAATTATTATTATTTTTTTGTAGAGAACAAGTCTCAGTATATTTGCGTAGGCTTGGTCTTGAACTCCTGGCCTCAAGCGATCCTCCTGCTTCGGCCTCCCAAAATGCTGGGATTAAAGGCATGAGCCACTGTGCCCAGCCCAGAATTTTTTTTTTAAAAACCTGTAAAATATATGTGACATTATTGAAACAATAGGAAAACTTTTTAGGTTTTATTTTAATCTTTTAAAAAAAGTCTTTTAGTTGAAATAATTATGGAAGAAAATAATATGGTTTATGTCTGCAGTCCCCCACACCCAGGCCGCAGTCGGGTACTGGTCCCCATGGCCTGTTAGAGACCTGGCCACAGAACTCCACTCCCCCCAACACTACCCCCTCACCCCACACTGATCTGTGGAAAAATTGTCTCCATGAAACTTAGGAACCAGGGTGGGGAGGCCGCACAGCAGAAGGTGAGCAGTGGGCAAGCCAGTGATGCTGCATCTGTATTTATAGCCGCTCCCCATCACTGGCATCTGCCTCCGTGCTACCACCACGTCCTGCCCCCACCCCTGCATCCGTGCCAAAAATGTTGGCACACTGGTGTATGGGATTTGCTTCAAAATAATACGAGAGAAGGAAAGGTAGAACAAGCAAGATAGGCCAAGAGTTGAGTATTGTAGAGTATGCGTGATTGGTACATGGGTTTATTATACCCTTCTGTCTACCTTTGTATGTATTTTAAATTCTCCATAGTGAAAAAGTTGAAAACGATTTTTAAAAAAGCAGCATGTGCAGGGAGAGGGTAGCGATGGCAGTCTCAGAGCACTTGTCGGGCAGAGCGCGAAGGGGAAACAGAGGCATGTGAAGGGTTTTTCAAGACAGGTGAGACTGTGCCCGTGCAGACATGGGGAAAAGGTGTGGGGTGTGGGGGGAAGAAGTCAAAGACACTGGAAAAGAGAACAAAGCTGAGAACGTAAGTTGCTGGGGACCGTCCAAGGCACAGAGACAGCAGTCACCTTGGAAGAGGAAAATGGACTCCTGGGATGGAGGTGGCAGGAGGAAGAAAGGAAGATTTCAGAGAAAAATATATTGAGGAGGAAGGAAAATAATACCAGCTCCTTTTTTTTTTTTTAAAAAAAGGACTTAACAATAAAGCCATAGCTTTACATACCCAGATAGTGAAGCCAGGCTCAGAGAGTTAAGAAACTTGACCAAGGCCATGTTGGAGCTCAGAAAATAGTTCCCTAAAATGAAGCCTCAGCAGCAAAAATTTTTCTTTGACCTCCTGTCCTCCTGCCTTGCAGTCCCATTTTCCCCCGAGACGAGCCATGGAAACTGGAATCCCTCTTCTTCAAGGCAAGTCATAAAAACCAGAACCCCTTTTCCCAAAAGCCATGAAACCTTAAATTATTCTGCATAAAAACTGGCTGTAAAGAAATGATCGGACCTACCTTGTTTGACTGTAGGTCATAAGACCCTCATTCCCATGAAGGTCCTGCCCACACCCAGAGGGAAGGAATGCACACTCAGAGAGGCCAGGAAGAATCTAGACAGGCAGGCCTTGCTGGGTTTGCCCGTTCAGTCTACTAACATTAGATCATACCCTTTTTATCCAATCACATTTCTATATAATTGTCCATATTTTGTTGAACCTAAGCATAAAAATGAACAATTTCCCCTGTATCTTCATTCTGGTAGATATGACTCTACCAGATTCTTCATTCTACTAGAATGAAGATTGGGTCTTTGTTCCGAAGGCTTCTGTGTATACACATTAAATGAATTTGTGTGCCTGTTCTCCTGTTACTCAACCTACCTCATGTCTGTGATTTTTCAGCAAATCTTTAGGGAGCCAAGAGCCTTGGTCCCTATAGCCACATAGCTAGTAAGTAACAGATCTGTGAGAAGCAAAGCCTGTGTACTTAACCTCTACTCTGTATTTCCAGTTCCTGTCCCACCCAGACTTCCAGCCCCCATGGTAGGCTGGGCATCCTCCCTGACTCTGGCCGTAGCCTGGACCAGTTCTGATTCAGCCAAGTGGCGGGTGAGGCTCTCTATGCTTCTGCCTCAGCCCCGTGACACCTACGATGCCTTGTGCCAGGTTCAGCACCTCGGTCCATCTCTCGTCTCCTATGTTCTCCACCAGAGCTTCCCTCTGGGGCTGCAATCCCGCATCACTGCGGCAGGGCCACCAGCTGCTTCCAGACTGGCCTGTTGTCTGTCTGCCTGTGACCTAATCCAGCCCCACAACACACACCACACAGCACACACACACTCTCCCCTGGGAAATGTCCTGCCCAGAAGAGAGGAGTCGCTGGTTTGAAACAAGGACTGAGATCCTCAACTTAGAAAATATGTTAAGAATGGAAGACCTGCCTGAGCTGGAAGCTTCAGAGAATGATGCTGCAAACAGAAAGAGAGAAGCGGGGAGAAGGGTAAGTCTGGGAGGGTCAGAGGTAGGATGGAGGGATTTGATGGCAGGGGTTTGGATCTAGGAAGGTGAGGTCCAGTCACAGCAAGACAGAATCAAAGTGGGAGCTGGGAAAGGGAAATCTTAAGTGGCTGCTGATCAGTGAGTGATTGTCGCAGGCTCTGATCTTTGCAGTTTTGTGGCCCCAGCCAAGGGTGGGGTGGACACTGCCAACCACACCCTCAAACCCAATTCCCAGGCCAGGCTGGGCAGGGGCTCTTTCAGGTTGGGCTTTTGGTCTTCCCTTACAGTATTTGAGTTGTTCCAGCTTTGAGAGGCCTGTTCCCCATCCCGGCTGTTTGGTACACGCGTCCCCAGCCTGGTGCAGGTGCAGGCGCTGGCCATGGTTCTGACGGGAATCTGGCGCCTTCCTGGCTGCTCAGGCTGGCTAGAGTGGGGATGGGAGGATAATGAAGAATCTCAAAGGGGGTGAGGATGTTCACATCCAATGGCCTTGATTTATTTCTAGGGAAGAAGGAGAGGGGAGGAGAGTGTGTGTTTAAGGAGGGTGACAATTTGGAGCAACTGCCATAGGGAGTTTACTAGGGAGCCTCCAGGAATTCTGAAAAGAATTACTCAGCAGCTATGAGGTCTCCACCAAAGTTAGACATCAGGAGGATGTCATGTGCCCACTTATGCTTCTGGGTCTGGGGCTTTCCCCAGCAATGGTCACCATTGTGCCTAGGAACACCAAGGCTCCCAGAGAACTGAGTTCTCTGGCATATGCAGGGTGGTTGAATGAATGCACACATCAGTAAATGATGATATTCACATGTAATGAATGATAGGGGAAAAAAATCTCTGCGACCAGATGTGAGGTGGCAGGTATCCTTGAACTCAGATTTAGCAAAGGGACAGTAAGGACCCTGTGCTTAGGTGTAGGTGATGCAGAAATGTTCCCGTGCTCAGATACGAGGATCAGAGAATTGAACCAGAAATCAGCATGAGTTAAAAGAAAAGAGCATTTGATATGCATGTGCTGTGAATAATCAGAAAGATTTCTTGGTGCCTGCTCTTTCCTATGGGGTTTAAAGGAACAAAAAAGACCCTTTCCTCAGTTAGGAAGGAAGGAAGGAAGTGAAAGGGACGGAATGAAGCATAAATGGGCCAGAAAGTAAGAAAGTACTTTATGGAAGTTTTGAGTTCTGCCTAAGATACAGAAAGCTAGAAATATTTAAAATAGCACCCTGAATCATGAAATAATTAGGTAGAAATTTAACAGTGTATGTACAAGATTTGTGTACTGAGAACTAGAAAACACTGAGGAGAATAACTATAGAAGAAATCAGTAAACGGAGAGCTACACTGTGTCCATGGATTGGAAGCCTCAACAGTGTCACAATGTCTACTTTACCCCCAAACTGAACCACAGAGTCAATGCAAGCCCCGCAGGCTTCTGGGGGGTGGCTAGTATACAGGGTAGAAATTGACAAGCTGATTCTAAAATTTACATGGCAAAGCAAAGTAATTAGAATAGTCAAAACCATTTTGAAGAACCACTACTTGATTTTTTTAAAATTTTTTATTTCAGAGTATTATGGGCACTACTTGATTTTAAGACTTACTATAAAGCTACAGTAAGTAGTCAAGACAGCATGATATTGGGGAAAGAATAGACATATAGATGAGAGGAACAGAACACAGAGTGAAGAAATAGACCTTGATTTTCAACAAAGACATTAAGGCAATTCAATGGAGAAAGAATAGTCTTAACAAATGATGTGATTACAATTGGACATACATAGATATGTGTGTGTGTATATATATATATATAGAGAGAGAGAGAACTGTAAATTATGTCTTATATCACATGCAAAAATTAACTCAAAATGAATCATAGACCAAAATATAAAACCTAAAAATATAAAACTTCTAATGGAAAATATAGAATAAAATCTTTGAGGTAAGCAAAATTTCTTAGTAGAGCACAAAAAAAAGGACAAATCATAAAAGAAAAATCAGTAAATTGGACTTCATCATCGTTAAAATCTACCCATTTGAAAGATGCTATTAAGGAGATGGGAAAACAAGTTACAGACTGGAAGAAAATGTTTGCACATCACACATCTGACAAAGGACTGGTGTCCAGAGTATATAGAGGATTTTCACAGCTCAACAATAAGGATGATAATAAACCAATACGAAATAGCCAAATGTTTTGAACTAATACTTTGCCAACGAAGATATACCCATGGCAAATAAACAATAAAAAGATATTTAATATCGTCAGTTATTAGGAAAATACAGATTAAAACCATGATGAGGTAGCACCTTAAAGCTATTAGAAAGGCTTTGGAAAAACCTGACAATATTGAATATTAGCAAGGATGCAGACATGGTATAGCCATTTTGGAAAAGAGTTTGACAGCGTTTATGGAGCTTCACATACACTTACATGTGACCTCGCACTCTCACTCCTAGGATTTTATCCAAGGGAAATGAAAACATGTCCACACAAAATGCATGTGATGAATGTCTGCAGTGGCTCTCCTTTTCATAATTGCCCCAAACTGGAGACAACCTGACTGTCCATCAGCTGGAGCGTGGATAAACTACCTGTGATTCAGCCACACAGTGAAATACTGTTCAGTAATGAAAAGGAATATAAGTGCAACTTAGTGCATGTTGAATGCGTTACGAGTGTGGGAGCAGACAGGCTCAAAAGGCTACGTACTGTATGATTCTGTGTATACGACGTCTTAGAAAGGGGAGGGGCTATAGGAACAGAATTCAGACTCATAGTTGCTGGGTCCTGAATTGGAGAGGAGATTGGCTAAAATGGGCACAGGGGAACTTCACTGAACTGATAGAAATGTTTTATACTGTGGTGTTTGTCACATAGGCGTGGTGATCGCGGTGGTGGTTACATCGATGTCTGAGTTTCATGCAATTCAACATCTAAAAGGGATGAATTTTTGTGTATATAAATTATGTACCATATGCACCAGTAAACCTGACTTTAGATAAAGACCATAAAAAGGTACCTAGAGAGTGACCTTCAGGTGGCCTCAGACCCCTGATTCCCCAGGCCCCTGAGGGAAGGCTGGGCAGTTGGCTTTCTGCGTGGGGGACCGTCCCCTTCACCAGCACGCTCCCTGTCCATATGGTAGATGCAAGTACATATGAGTAAACACATGAATAAAACCACAAATAAGTGAGTGCTTGCAGGACTAAAGTAGACTCTGATGATCTGCAGGGCCCTGCAGGCTTCTCCAGCCTCTCCTGCTGTTACCCCAGGACAACTTGATTTCTCACCCCTGGGAATTGCTTCCCGTCTCCCCTCCTTCCCATCACCCCCACTAGGCCATGCGACATCTTTGTGCCTTTGCACATGCAAGGCCCGTGCCTGGAGCACCCTTCATGGGGACGTGCATCTGTAGAAAAACACACCCCATCCCTGAACTCAAGGAAATTTCTCCCTGTAGGATGACCGGGAGTTCAAGCATGTGTGCACACAAGGTAAATGCCAGCGTGAACACAGGCACACTGGAGATGCCCAACTGTGCAAAGGAGGCAGAACTTGGGCAGGAAATTCCAGGTGGAAAAGAAAAGTCTCCCTCTCGCGGACAGCCCATTTTCCCTTTTCCCTACTAACTAAGGTAATGATAATAGTCAATATTTGCTGAGTGCTAACTGTGTGTCGGGCCCTGTTCAGAAGCACTTTACCTGTACTTGACTCATGCTATCCCCCCTGTAACTCCATGCACCATCCTTAGTCCCATTTTACAGATCCAGGAACCCAGCCACAGAGCGGCTATGGACGTGTAGTTACACACCAGGAAGTGAGGAGGGAAGGACTTGAAGCCAGGCTTCCCCGCTACAGGGATGCCAACCCCAGAGGGAAGGACTAGAGGGGCTGGGCGAGGGTCCTGGCCTCTAAGAGGAGCAGCTGCTCCCTGTCCCTTGCAAGGCTGGAACCAGAAAATGGCAGGGACTGCAGCTGGTGGAGGGTCTGAGCACGGCTGGGAGGACAGTGCTCTGCGAGGAGACCAAGCAGCCCTGCACCTTGGCCAGCCCCAGGCACGTGGGGCCGCTCTGGCTGGCACCGGCAGGAGGGCAGGCTGGCTCCTCAGAAGTCTGGGACCCTGAGCCTCCCCCTGCCAGGGCTGCGTGGCCGACTCCTCCTCCCTGCCCCCGCAGCCCTCCCTGAATCATAAAGCCAGACCCCAGTCCCCACTGTTGCTCAATCCCCGGGAGACCAGTTCCTGCCGCAGCGCCTGATGTGCCTGATCCTTGCTCTGGTGCTGTTCGAGGGAAAGAGGAATCTTGCACAAGGCGCCCTGTGTCTGCCCTCAGCGGGGACTGTGGCATGGGGCCTCTCTGGCTGCTCGTCCTGCTCCTCGTCACAGGTAGGATCCCCTCCCTCTCTGTGATGCCTTCTTTCCCTCTCCTTCCTGGAGCAAACGGTGGGGGCGTGGGGGGGCACTGAGCTGAACTAGGAAGGAGGTTGAAGCCCAAGTGCCCTGTTCTGCCCCCCTCACCTCCCCACCCTGCCCATATCCCACCCTCCCTCCCTCCTTCCCCAGCGTCAAACCCGCCGTCAGACTTTTCATGTGTGTTCTGGTGGTGGCATCCCAGGCACTAGCTGGTAGCTGGGGGAAGTGTGGGGCGGCACTGGTAAGAGCCCCTAAAATCATGAGCCACTAATTATGAGTCCCTAACATTATGAAGGAGGAAAGAACCCCGGGGCTGTCACTCCGCATCTCCAGGGCACTCCCTGCTTGCCCTGAGGGTTCTCTTGCCCTCTGCTCTTGATGGGAGGTGAGGGGGCTAAGGACTTCTGTCATCGAGTTGGGGGGATTAACATCCCAAGTTCTTACAACTGACTTTGCAACTCTTGCTCCCCCAGAGCACCGGGCAAACCTGGGGGGCAAGGGGACTCTCTGTCCTAAACAAGGCCTTGTTCTCACAGCTTCTCAGCTGGAGGTAGAGGGAGAAAGGTGGGGTGTATTGGCCTGCCTGACAGCTGAGGATGGACGGGGTGACGTGTGGAGAGGGACACTGTCCATCAGGTCTCTCTAGTTCCAAAAGGCAGGCCACCAGCTCCCCAGTCCTGTCTTTCAAGACTCTGTCACAGCAATGGTTGAGGATGGGGTGGAGGGGGGCCTCAGAGGAGAAGCTGGAGCAGAGGGCTCTGGCTGGATCCCCTGCAGTCCTGCCCTGGCAATAGGTTGGGGCTCCAAGCCCTTCACCCCCACCCCAAGGAGGGTCCCCAAAATAGCAGCCACATGTATCCCCCAAAATAGCTCCGAGACAAGTCCTTCCTGAAAGGGGAACAAAGCCACAGAAATAGGGAAGCTGGAAGCTAAAGGTCAGGAGTGAGGAGAGTGCGGGGTCGGAACCAGCGTGGGCAGCCGCAGGGCCAGGGTGGCGGGGGCGGGGGGGCCAGCCCGGTCCCTGTGGAACCAGCCCCAGGCCTGCGAGGGCCACCCGCCCGGCTCTCAAGATGCACAGGGGAGGGGAGAGGTCCAAGTGCATCTGCCAGGGAGGAGATGAGCAGAACAGAACTAAAGGAGACTTCAAGACCAAGTGTCTCTGGACATAGGCCCAGAGAGGGTCAGTTTCGTGAGAATGCCAGATCCAGGACCCAGGTTTCCTGGTTCTCAGTTTCCCACAAATGCAAGCCTGGGCTGTGCCGTCCTCTCCCAGCTTAGATAAAAACCTAAGCTCCCTGAGGGCAGGATTTTGTCTGTTTGGTTCATTGCATATAGTAGATGTTCGATAAATATTTGGAAATAAATGAATGAAGGAGTGAACGAGTGTCTTCTCCACAGAGCTGTCCCGAGCCCACAACACCACAGTGTTCCTGGGCGTGGCGGGCCAGTCCCTGCAGGTCTCCTGCCCCTATGACTCCCTGAAGCACTGGGGGAGGCGCAAGGCCTGGTGCCGCCAGCTGGGCGAGGAGGGCCCGTGCCAGCGTGTGGTCAGCACACACAACGTGTGGCTGCTGTCCTTCCTGAAGAGGCGGAACGGGAGCACAGCCATTGCAGATGATGCCCTGGGCGGCACCCTCACCGTCACGCTGCGCAATCTTCAAGCCCACGACACGGGCCTCTACCAGTGCCAGAGCCTCCATGGCAGTGAGGCCGACACCCTCAGGAAGGTCCTGGTGGAGGTGCTGGCAGGTGAGTGTGCCGCCGACTGCACCTCTGGCCTGCCTCTGGGACAGGCCTCATGTTTTAGACATCTATGTGCAGAATCACCTTCTGGGCTCTCAAGGATCCTGGGAAAACCCACAGTGTGGGTCTTGTCCCCCCACTCAGGGCCAATGTGGATAGTTGTGCAGGTTGCTCACTGTCCAAGTGGGCCAAATTCCAGCCTAGGCTCCTTCACCAGGCTCTACTCCCTGGTGAGGGCTGCACTGCCTACAGAAAGGGCACCTTTCTCTCAATGTGCACTGAGGCACTATCTGAGCTAGGCTTGGCCCTGCTCCCCAAACAGCTTTATCCATTTGACATCTGCTTAGTATGTGAACCCCATAGGTGGTCCTTGAGGAGGAGGAGATTAATTTATTCCCTCATCCAACCAACCAATGGACCTATTGACACAAATTAAGCACCAATTGGGTACTGAAAAACACACCTAGAAAGGAACACTTGCTTGTGCTGGGCAACGTGCTTTACTTCTCTGGGCCTCTGTTCCTTCATCTTTAAGTGGAGACGATGATGTCTGTCCTGCTGACCCCACAGGGGTCTTGGAGTTCCTGGGGGTTGGCAGGGGGTAGTGATAACACTGCTCTGAGCCTCCTACTGCTGAACCGACTTGGGACCCTCATTCCAGGCTTGAGTAGGTGAAACAGGGTGGCTCCTTCCCACCTCTGAGCTTTGCAAGGGGACCACCCTCCAGGGAAGCCTTCTGCCTGAGTCACCAGAACATAGCTGTGTCCCACAGAAGAACAAACCTGGGGTCACAGATGCCTTTTCTGATTCCCCCTTTCCCAGCTTCTCCTCCCAATACAGCCCTTCCCATGGAAATGAGGGCCCAGTGGTATTTATCTGCAGTGGAAGGCCAGGGGAGACTACCACCCCTGTATACAGACCCCACGCCCACTACTTCTCTCAGGGGGAGCAGCAAAAGACATGCATTTTCAGCCCTATCAGGGGCTAAGGCTCATCCAGCTCCCAAGAGGTGGCAGATAAACAACAATATAAAGTAACCCATGGCTTGTGTAGACAGCTTGACAGGTCACCCAGGATCTCCAAGTGCATTCATGATTCCATTTGCCCTTCACAGCCCCTGTCTGGAGGGAGGGTGGGAGTTGCAGGTACTGAGCTCCTGTGAGGTGCTGGGCACATACAAAGTTGCTGGCACTGGATCCTGGCAACCCTGGTGTTGAGGAGGTGTTCTTACCAGGTGAGGAAATGGAGGCTCAGAGAGGTTAGTGACTTCATCCACATAGAACCAGAGCCCCAGGGGTTCTCCCCACTGATGGCAGCTGCCTCAAGCAGGTAGGGGCTGGATGCTCACAGCTCTGTCTCCCACAGACCCCCTTGACACTGGAGATCTCTGGGTCCCTGGGGAGTCCGAGAGCTTGGAAGATGTCCACGTGGAGCACAGCATCGCCAGGTATAGTGCTGGGTCTTCCCTAAGGTGCCTGAGCAGACTTCCGCCCTGCAGAGCCCAGCATAGGGTGGAGGGTGGGGGTCCTGAAATGCAAACTCCAAGTAAGAACATGAGAGGGCCTGCATATGTCTTGCCTAAACACCCCTCCAACCAGCTAGTATGTGTTGGTGTGACTGTGTCAATTGTCAGGATGTTGAAGACTTCTGTAACAGGTTGTAAAGAGCTGCTGCTCTGAGACTCCTGAATAGGCAGCCTCTTGCCTCTCCCCTGGCAGCCCCCAGATGGGGATGTCTGTCCCCATAATTCAGCAACAATGGTAATTTCAGTACTTTGGTACAAAACTGGGACTCCCAGATCCCCGCTCCTTTGGTAGGACCAGAATCAGCTCTGACTGGTTCATGCCTGTGTCCTGGTGTTTAAAGAGGGTTAATGTAACCCACTAGGCACACACTAGTGCACGCTAGAAACTGCTTGGCGAGGGGAGGTGGTGTGTGCAAGGGCCCTCAGCAGGTTAGTTAGTGGCAGACCATGTCTAGAGCTCAGGTCTCCTGCAACAGGTTCCCCCAAGCCCCACAATGCCCCAGCCCAGGGGTGGTCTGGGTGGGAAGGTATTCTGAACCCCCAGAAGTACCTGGTTTCTCCCCTTCCCTCTCTGAGGGCAGATTCCAGTCTGCGGGCCACTTCAAGGCTCCCACCTGCCTTCCTTGTCTCTCCAAGGAGCACCTTGGCAGGAGAGACCTCCTTCCCACCCACGTCCATCCTTCTCCTCCTGGCCTGCATCTTCCTCATCAAGTTCCTGGCAGCTGGCAGCCTCTGGGCTGCGGCCTGGCGTGGGCGGAGGCCGGGGACATGTCCAGCCAGTGGACTGGACTGTGGCGGTGACCCAGGGCACCAGCTCCAAGAGCTGACAGGTGAGCTTGGAGAGCACAGCGGCGGCTGGGAGTGGCCCGGGCAGGGACAGCAGATGGGTTGAGAAGGGCCATGTGATCACTCAGACCGTTGCAGGGCTGGGAGACCCTTGAGAGAAGAGAATGGGAGGAGAAGCCCAGGACAGGTCCAACCGGGGGCCACCCCAGTGGGCACACTTGCCTTCAGCTACCGAGACTCCTGGTTCTGCTCTGGCAAGAGGCCACTCTGCCCGCACTCTGCTTGTCCCGGCCCTGGAAGCAGGACTTGTGTGTATGGGGGTTGGGAAGATCATCTGTCAACTGCGCATAGCACATTAAACACAAATAAATTCAAACCTTGTATCAGACTGGATGGTTTGGGGCTTCTCTTTTCTACGGGGCTAAGAGAAAGAATTTAGATGAAGAAAAGACAAAAAAAAAACTGGCTCTCAGGGGCCTAGGGCCTTAGGGGACCTGCTCCTTCCATCCTCTCAGGCTCCAATCCAGCTAATCCATCTCTTCTCTCTCCTCCCTTCTAGCCGCCAAATCCTGCCTCCCTCTCTGGAATGTCTCCAGCATCTAGTCTCCCTCCCCTTGGCGCCTCCTGCTGGGTTCACACTCTTTATCATCTTCCCTTGGGTTCCCCTGTCCCAGGCCCCCTCCACCTGAAACCCCCACCCCACCCCCGCCATTCAAGGCCACCGAGCTCCCAGCTGACTCACCCTCCATCTCCTTAGAGCTTGCTCTCACCATGTTACTTCCTTTCCGGAGAAATGACAAGGGCTTGAGTCACAGGGTGCAGCGTATCAGACTGAGAGCTGGAGGCCCAAGCCCCTCATTATGAAGAGGGGAAACTGAGGCTCAGAGGGAAACAGAAAGACTTACGCGAGGTCCCCACTAGAGCCTGGAAATCCAAATCTCAATGTGCATTCAAGTGCTCTGCCCTCTAGCTCACTGCTACTCATTTAGCCAACAAATTTCCTTTGGAGCATCTCGCGTGGGCGGGGACGATGCCGGGAATACAGCAATGAACAAAACAGGCAGAGTTCTGGCCACACGGAGCCACGTGCTAGTGGGAGGCGGGGAGACAGACAGTAAGCACAGGGAAAAGGCAAATCTGATAGTGTGTTAGAAGGCAAAACGCGCTGAGGAGAAAACTGAAATAAAGCAGGGCCGAGAGTCCTGGCGGGCGGGAGGAACGGGTGATGCCATTTTGAACAGGGTAGCTGGAAGGCACTGGCTAGGAAACGCCGGCAGGAGCTGAGGAAGTGACACGAGGACATCAGGGCGGGCCTATCCAGGCAGGGGGGAGCACCGGGCAGCGTCAGTACACCCACCCAGGCAGAGAGGAAGGGGGTGAGCTTCAAGGAAGAGGAAACCAGTCGGCCACATCCTCGGACTCTCCGTGCTGGGCCCCAGAGAGGTAGAGGCCCAGGAGGCCCTCCAGCCACGGCCACACGTGGCTGCTTAGCCACCTAGCACCTGGGGCTGTGGATCGATCGAGAGGGCACCCCCGACCCTGCTCTCAAGTGCCAGCCTCACTTTGACACGTTGCCCCTCCTGCACCCCCAGCCATGCCCCAGCCCTGCCCTGCACACTTCCAACCTCGACTGCTCCCTGCCTCCTGCCCTGCAGCTGTGGGGCTCTGGTCCAACCTGTGTGTCCCTGGCCTCCCTGACTTGGCAGCACATGAAGCTTCCTCAATTTGTCCTGGGGCGGTGGCCTCCTTCCCACAGATGCAACGCACAGCGTAGGCACCAAGACTGAGCCGAGCCTGAGCTGAGTCCTCTCCACCTACCTCCTGCCCTACTTGTGGGCACCAATGCTGATGAGACGGCCATGGAGGCTCCCCGGGGCATGCCTGGCACTTGAGCATGGTGCCTGCCATCAGTCCTAGCTCCGAATGGAGCTCTCCTCCTCTTGGGAGCTCGGCCTTTTCTCTTTCCTGCTCCACCATGCCAGAGACACCCGCCTCTGGATTGGAATCACCTTTGGGATCCCTGCCTTGGACTTTCTGGGGGGCACACTGGACTGAGTGGGAGTGGGGTCGTTTGAGCTCACATTTCAACTCTGCCTCCTTCTAAGACACCTTGGGCAAGTTCTCAACCTCTCTGAGCCTCAAGGTCCTCACCTGATAGAAAAATAAACAAACACCCCCATCTACCTTTGCAGAGCTTTTTGTGAGTGTGAAGTTGAAAGAAACGACATGTGTGAGAGTCCCTGGCCAGCTATCTGGGCCATAGTAGGTCCTCAATAAACACTGATTTCCTCCGTCTAATGCTCAGCCACATGATGCCTCCTCGAAGGCGCAGATCTCGCCTGGTCACCTCTGTCCCCACGCCCAGCAGTGGACCTTATCCCTTTGAGGCAGACAGAAAAAGAGAGAGAGAGAGAGAGAGAGAGAGAGAGAGAGAGAGAGAGAGAGAGAGAGAGAGGAGCTTTACTCTGCAATGTAAAAACTTGTTCTCGCCTCTGGACGTCACACACTGTCTCCAGCTTTTTACAGCACGTTTGCTATTCAGTCATCCTCGAACAAAGCTTAGTCAGTGCCCTTTACTCAGAAGGTCCAGAACATGAAGAAATGTGAAAATATTCATGGAGAATTGTCTCCCAACAGAGAAAATAGCGCATTCATGAAACAAAACTAGTGCACCATGAATAAGAAATGTTCAGAGAATAAGAGATCTTGTCTCATGAATTTAAAATATTACAGCATAGAATTTTAAAAGACAATAATAGAAGGAATGGAAGAAAAAGATGAGGAAACCCCCTAGAAGGCAGCACAAAATGGACAAAAAGATGGAAAATAAGACACAACAGATATCAAAATAAGATGAGTATCTGACTTCAATATCCAACTAATTAAGGAGTTGCAGAAAAGCAGGTTGGGAGGAGAAAATGGGGAAGTAATTATCAAAGACATAGTCTGTTTCCCAGAACTGAAGAAAGGTCTGGAGTGTCCAGGACAACACACACATACAGACCTGGTCCAGGGCATGCCGTCAGAGGCGGAGCTTCCTGTGCAAGGCTGTGCTGCAGGAAGGATGATCTTCTGATGGCCTGGGGTGGGGGGGCGGGGCACTCATAATGAATTTGGAATCAGAATGGCCTTGGGCCAGGTGCAGGACACTTTACCTTCCTCCTTTGCAACTCTGCACCCTCAGATTCTATATTTGGAAGACCCAGAAGATCATCTTTCCCTTTTTTCTTGCCCTCCACTTGCCAGGATCTTCCTCCTACCTCACCCCTTAGCTGTCCCCCTAGCACCTGCCTTTCCTGTCCCTACTCTCAGGCGCGGTTCCTGAGCACCAAGCCAACCAGGGTTTGGAAGAGCTCCCTATCTCCACCCTGGAGGTTCCTACCAGTCCTGTCTCCCACTCTGTGGTCACCGAGGGCCCCACGTGACCGCCTGAGGCAGATGTTTCCTGCCCCCAGGGGAGTGCTGTGTCAGTCCCTGGGCAAGCCCAGTGCTGACATCTCTCTGCCCAGCCATGGGCCCTCACCTGCTCCTGCTGCTGCTCCTGGGACTGGAAGGTAAGGTGCAGAAGGAGCTGCCCCTCTGGGCCCCATATACTCAGCCCACACCCAGGAGCAATTGATGCTCTTGTGGGTGCCACACCCACATCTGTAGGTCCCAGTGTCCCTATGTTAGCGGGTGGGCTGGGAGGTGCCCCAAGCTCCTGCCCAATATTGCCACCTCCTTTCCTTCCCTAGGTCAGGGCACAGCTGGCAGCCACCCTGAGGTACTGCAGGCGCCCGTGGGGAGCTCCATTCGGGTGCAGTGCCGCTACCGGCCTCAGGATGTCAAGGCTCGCAAGGTGTGGTGCCGGGTCTCGCCAGAAGGGTGCCAGCCCCTGGTGTCCTCAGGTGTGGATCGCACAGCCCCAGGGAGCAGGCACACATTTCTCACCGACCTGGGTGGGGGCCTGCTGCAGGTGGAAATGGTCACCCTGCAGGAGGAGGATGCCGGGGAGTACGGCTGCGTGGTGCACGGGGCTGCAGGGCCCGAGACCGTGCACAGAGTCTCTCTGGAGGTGCTCCCTCCAGGTAAGTTCTTCCCAGCTAGCATCTGCCCCTCTGCCCCACCCTCCCTGCCCCCACATAGCGCCAGAGCCCTTGAGTGCTGGAGGAGTGGGAGCCCCTGGAGGAAGAGGCACTGGGAGGAGATATCCTTTTGACAGCTCTGCAGGGAGCGGAAACCAGACTGCTTGGGAAGTCTGAGATAAACCAGCTGAAAAACCATCCACACACACACACACACACACACACGGGCTCCCCTCCAGAAGGCCGCATCTTCCAGTGTTTTCGACATACTTGATGCTATCTTTACGTTCTACTTAGAAATGTTTTAAACAAAGTTGAATCTGGGCATATAAATTGGAATTAATTTTTGTAGCTTCCAGATTTTTTTTGCTCTCTTAATGGGTTTCATGGCTTAAAATTACGGAATTTTTATCTTAATTAATTTCATAAGTCTTCATTGAACATCCAGCATGGCTCACCTACAGGCAGGATACATTCAGTGCCTGAACTACTTCAACTCCTGCGGTTTTAAAAAGCAAAAAAGTATCATTAATATTGAAGCCAATATTCTCAACTCTGTTTTCAGTATTAAAAAACACGTTACAATTTACAGGTTTCATTCTCACCACCTTTGCCTTTTAGCATTTATTCGAAGAAAAAATTTAAATATTTAAAAAAATTATTTTCAGAAAAATAGGATCTTCTCAAAAAAAGGTGGGGGCTGGAGTCTGGAGGGAAAATGGTCAGCTACCTGAAGCAGAGACTGCTACCACTTTTATGAATGCTGACAAGGCAAACTGTGACAAGATGAGGCTCACTGGGAAGAGAGGGCAGGGAGGCAGGCACCTGGAGCCCCAGCCCGCTGCAATGGGACAGGCGTGGTGGAGGACGGTGCTCAGGCAGGGAAGTGGAGCATGGTTTCCAGAGAGAGTGTGGCCTGCAGCTCAGGCAAGCCTTTAGCTTCAGAGGGGGTCGTCCAAGGTGGCCCAATATGCACCAGGAGGGCAGGACATGTTCAGCAAGACAGGGGCCACAGTGCTTCCAGTTCCTGCATGGCATAGGGTGAGGAATAGCAATGGTGAATCTCTCAAGATCCAGATCAAGAAGGTCTGGCGGGACTGGCCAGCTTCCTAAGACAAATCTTCAGGCCCAGAGAAACCAACCGTGAATTCTGCAGCCAGAAGTCAAGCACGTGGCAGGGAGGACAGAAGCCTTGTCCTCAGACGGAGTCTCAGACTCCCAGCAAGACTCTCAGTAAGGGTCAGCTGGGTTTGCATCTCATCAGGCTGGCCTGCAGTTCCTTAAATCCTGGGGGCAGAGCTCAGGGTGCGTCTCAACCAGCCTGCAGGTGAGGTTACGGGTTGCAGGTATGTGGAGAGGCCCCATGTGAGACCTGTGAGAGCCAGGAGCAAGGTCACTATGAGGAAGACAGCTGCAGAAACCTACTTGGGGTGGGAGGGGAGGTGGGCGCAGGGGTGAGGGTGGAGCAGGCAAAGCAGAAGTGCAGCAGGTGGGGCTGGTGGTGGAGGGGAAAGTGGGTATATTCACAAGCAGATAAAGACACAAAAAGTTGGTCCTATTGCCTGACTTTTGGGATGAGAGGCCCCTGAGGTACATCCCCAGCTGGCCTGTCTTTGTGTTTCTCTGTGGGGACCTCTCCTTCCATGGCTCCACCTCCCCAGTCCCTCAGACCTCCACAGACCATTGCGGCCTGTCCACGGGGATACACCCATTCAATGTTTCCTGCCTACTCAGTTCCTGGCCTGAGAGAGGAGGAGGAGGACTCAGAGGAGGAGGAAGAGACACATAAGATGGGCAGCCTGGCTGAGGACCCCTTTTCAGGCCCTGCAGGCAGTGCCAGGCCGTCAGAGCCCAGCCAGGATGAGAAGAGGTACCGACAAGACTGGATCTTGGGGCCGGGAGAAGGGTGGTGGTGACAATAATGACCTGTTCAGAGCTCCAGCTAAATCAAAGGGGAAAAGGCGATTCTTCCACCCTGGGGGGAACTTTGGGACAGATAGGCAGAGAGAGACACACCTCTCTATCCCAGTTTAGCACTGAGCAGTTGTCCCTTCATCCTGGTGCGTCTTCAGCCAGGATACGCTGATATGTCCCCCTTCTGTCCTGCCTGAGTCTTCACCAAGAATGTGACCCTTCTGCCACTGCTCCAGGGCCCCTGGCCAGCAGCTCCCCACAGGGTTCAGGGCTAAGCCTACGTCTCCCTTTCTGTCCCTCAGCATCCCCTTGATCTGGGGTGCCGTGCTCCTGTTGGGCCTGCTGGTGGCGGCAGTGGTGCTGTTTGCTGTGATGGCCAAAAGGAAAGGTAGGTAGCTGTCTGTCCTCCTATCCCAGCCTGGCCCTGCTGGTCCCATATCAACCAGTTTTGCAGGTGAAGCCAGGAGTCTAGGTCCGATCGCCCTACAGATGGACTTATCTGGCCTTTAGTCAAGGCCCCCACACCCTAGAGTTCCCAGGGCTGAGGGGTGGAGGGAGGAGAAGGAGACTCACTGGGAACAGGCTGGGGAAAGTCAGGAACTGGGAAGGGCGGGGCAGTGGGACAGGAGGAGAGGTGGTGGAGGAGGTGGGGAAAGGGTTTGGGGAGGTTGGCTGAGTGTTGAGGCAGACCAGAGCAGTAAGTGGGTGGGGAGACTTAGGTCAGTCTGGGGTGGGGCTGGAGAGGCAGGGGTAAAGGTTTGGCCATGAAATGGGGAAGGTGAGTCTGCACTAGCAAAGAGGTTTCAGAAGGGAGTGAGGGGATGGCTTTGAGCCAGCCATGGAAGCAGACTGTGCTGCTTTCGTCTGTCCTGCCAGGGAACAGGCTTGGTGTCTGTGGCCGATTCCAGAGCAGCAGAGTTTCAGGCATGGTAAGAGGCTCTGCAGGTGCCCAGCCAAATCCCCTAGACCTTTTATCCATCATGCTCACTGAGAGGTCCCAGGATGATGGGGTGATGAAAGGACTGGGACCCAGCTGGGGTCCAAGTCCTCTTCCCAAATGCTGTAAACTTGGCACTCATGATCTCCCTTAGGATCCCGCCTTTCCGATTTGGGGAGAAACTTGGAACTTGAAAATCTTCAGAGTGAAGCCCTCTTGCCCTCTGACACTCAGGATTCAAGAGCTAGATCCAGTGTGGTCCTGAGCTTTCCACTGGGCTTCCCTGGGAATTGGGGCAGAGGGAGGCACTCTCTTTGCCTGATTTGTCTCCTTTTGTTACAGGGCCCCTCTTCGGTTGTCCACCACATCAGTGACTCTGGACTGGCTGCTGAATTGCCTTCGGATATCCCACATGTTAGGCTTGACTCGCCACCTTCCTTTGACAATACCACCTACACCAGTTTACCTCTTGATCCCCCATCAGGGAAACCCCCACCCCCAGCCCCACCCTCATTGCCCCATCTGCCTCCTAAGGTCCTAATCTCCTCCAAGCCTGTAACATATGCCACAGTCATCTTCCCAGGAGGGGACAAGGATGGAGGGGCCTCCTGTGAGCCAGCCCAGGATCCACCGGACAGTCAAACTGCATCCAGCTAAGCTGCTCACCATGCTATAAACTCACGAAGACCATCCCCAGGGGTTCTGTGCATCTTTCCATCCACCTCAGGCCCTAGATCCTAGAATATCTGAGCAAATAGGGACTTTAATATCTACCCTAATGTCCTGACTTTACTCAAAGGGAAAGTGATGCCCAGATAGGACTGAGATGTCTTGGGGAAGCCTCTCTTGTTGGTTCTTCTGCCATTACAGGCTGGGCTAAATAAACCCTAAAGATGATACATGAATGCTTAGTGGCTGAATGGGGAAGGAAAGAGCCCAAGTTTGGCTGATCACTTGGCTCGTGAACTGAAAAGGCTCTGGTCCAGAGTTTGTGCCACATGATCTCCTGTCTGTCTCACCAGTGAGGAAGTGGTTTCCTTCCATGGTCAGGACACTGCAATGCAGTTTGATTCAAGGGATATCAAAGTCTCCTTCAGAAGTATTTTCTGGCTCTCCCGTGATGCCTGAAAGCAGATTCATTTGTTTGAGCCAGGGAAGTTCTCCTGCTTTTTGCTCTGCACTTTGTGAACAAGTGACATGATGTGACAGTATATGGGTGGGTGGGGGGCAGGTTAATGATAAAGGAGATGTAGGACAGATGTGGTGTGAGAGGTAGGACTGAAAAAAAGCAGGAGTAAGGACAGAAACAGAAATAGACATGTCTGTTCCCTCGCAGGACAAAGCACAGGAGATAAAAGACTTTCATAGATAATAGTCTTACAGAACTGGCTGTCTCTGAACTAGGTGGGCATCTGATAGCACTGTTCTCTTTGGCATGAACTCCGGAGCCTGGGGAGAACCCAGTGGGGAAAATGCACTGGGGGGAGGGGAAGGGGAATAGTAAGGGTGTGGCTACAGTCAAGTGTAAATGAGAGCTAGTCCAGGCGGGGGGTGAAAAGAGCCTTTAAGGACCCTGCCAGAATATCTTCTGAAACTGTTTAATTTGAAAATGTAGTTGGCCCTCCAGACCCATGGATTCTACATCCATGGATTCAACCAACTGTGGATGGAAAATATTTAGGGGGGGAAAAAAAAGGATGGCTGTGTCTGTACTGTACTTAACAGGTGCAGACTTTTTTTCCTGTCATTATTCCATAAACAATACAGTACAGTATAACTACTATTTACATAGCATTTATATTGTATTAAGTATTATAAGTAATCTAGAGATGTTTTAAAGTATATGGGAGGATGTGGGGATGTGTGGTTACCTGCAAATACCACACTATTTTATATAAGGGACCTGAGCTTCCATAGATATTGGAATCTGCAGGGGGTCCTAGAACCAGTTCCCTATCCCACTCTCCAAGATAATGAGGGACAAATGCATTTGCCCATATTGGGATGAGATGCCCAGGAACCTAGTCTTGTTACAGTCATGGAGAGCTGGGCAAAAAGAGATTTTCAGCATCTGTAGGGACCCTAAGCTTGGTCTAGTCACCTCAGGGGAAGGGATAAGAGTCTGTGCCCTGGCTCCAGGCTGTTAGCCGAGTGATGCTATTTTTAGGGAGCTCTGGGAGGATGTTCTGAGCATTCCCTGATAAGTGTCTCAGACTGTGACAGAACCTAAGTTTCACTTCTGTCCCTTGTGGAGGCAGCAGCTGTCAAGTTGCTCAACAGTCAACTAAGCCCTCACTTTCCCTGGCTAAAATGACTAGGGACTGTCTGGTGGGGAGCTGGGCGAGGGCAGAAGAAGGGCAAAATAAAGCCTAAAAAGAACCCGCTGGGAAAAACTTACCCTGGTGTGAATGTATTTAGAATGTTTTAGAACCTGACAGAAGTAAGAAGCATATTTAGCAGTACAAAGGAAAATACTAAGGAAAATAATATAATCAACTGAGTGGCAAGGAAGAAGAAATATATAAATTCCATCATTGCTTATGGTAGGAAGTCTATGAATACCACCAAAATCACAATTATAAAGTAACTTCTTAGATAAAAATGCTGACCTTCTAAATTTTTTTGTAAAAAACACATGCAATTACAAAGCAAAGAAAATGCAGGTGACATGGTGAGATGATCTCTCTATAACAGAACCTTTGGAATTTAGCTAAGAAGCACTCAGAGGAAAACTCACACTCTTTAACAACAATTAAGCATTTTACTCAAATAGCTAATTTTAAAAGAGAAAAAAATGATATAATACATAAATAAAAGAATTGACTCTTTGAAATGAAATGAAATAAAGGAGACAGACAAAGTATTAGGTAACTTACTCAAGAAGGGTGAGTAAGAAATGACACGGAGGAAATAAGACAGATGTAAAGGCAATGAAAAAAACAATGAGGGTATTTTTGTGCTGGGGCTAGGAGTATTGACGGAGTGGGAATGATGGTAAAGGGGACTGAAATAACTTTTTTGATGGAAATCTGTTCTCTATCATGATTGTGCTAGTGGTTACATGGGTGTATACATCTGTGAAAACTCATCATTAAAATGGATGCATTTTCTTATATGTAAACAATATTTTGATAAAGTTGACTTAAAATAATACTTGAAAGACTATTGGGGAATAGTTAAAATAATCTTAGAGAGGAAAAAGTCCTTTAAAGTGTGACATAAAACTCAAAAGCCATAAAATAAATTCATAGTTACATATGAAATTGATATGTGACAGAGTAAGAACCTTTGAAAATTCTCTCCTCTAAAAAGCAACAAGAAAACTGGAAAAATAATTAGAATCAACTTTTTCAGAACTCTGGAAATTAACCAAAGACTTACATTAATGCAGGGAATGTTTGTTCAAGAAAAATGGCTTTTCCTTCCCTCTTATCTGATTTAAAAGACAACTTCATAAAGTAAAAATTATAAATCTAAATTTAAATTAAAATGATTTATTTAAAACAACAGAAGACATGAGGAAAGGGGGAAAGACATAAATAGAAAACAAACAACAAAATGGCAGACATAAATCCAACTATATAGCAATTACATTAAATGTAAATGGATTAAACATTCTAATTAAAATGCAGTAACTAGCAGAATGGATTAAGAACACATGATCCAACTCTATGTTGCCTACAGGAAAAAAAAAAACTTTAATTTAAAAACACAAGTTACCTGTACCCCATGAATATATGCAAATAAAAATACATGAAAAAGTTTAAAATAAAACACACAAGTTGGTTGAAAGTCAAAGAATGGAAAAACATACTAAGCAAACTAGCTAAAGAGAGCTGGAATGATTAGACTAATGTCAACAAAATGGACATTAAGACAAAAGCTGGTACTAGAGACAGAAAGGACATTTTATGAGGATAAAAAGTTCAATCCATGAAGAAGATATAACAATTATAAATACAAGGTGCATGTAAACACAGGGTTTCAAAATACATGAAAGAAAAATGGACAGAATTAAAAGAAGAAATAGACAATTAAGCGGTAATAGTTGAAAACTTCAATATCCCACTTTTGATAATGGATAGAACAAGTAAACAGAAGATCAGCAAGGAAATAATAGACATGAAAACCTCTACAAACCAACTAGACCTAATACACATTTATAGAACACTCCACCCAACAACAGCAGAATACACATTTCTCTCAAGTGTACATGCATCATTCTCTAGGATAGACCATATGTTAGGCCATAAACAAGTATCAATAAATTTAAAAGCATTAAAATTATACAAAGTATGTTCTCTGAGACCATAATGGAATGAAATTAGAAATCAATAACAGAAGGAAAATTTGGAAAGTCACAAATATGTAAAAATTAAACAATATACTCTTAAATAACAAATGTGCTAAAGAAATCATAAAATAAATGAGAAACACTTTGAGATAAATACAAATATAAATATGACATACCAAAACTTATGGGATGCAGCAAAATCAGTTCTTAGAATAAAACTTATGGCTTTAAACACCTACATTAAAAAAGAAAGATCTCAAATCAATAACCTAAACTTTCTCCTGAATCAATTAGGCAGAAGAGCAAACTAAACCCAAAATAAGCAGAAGGGAAGAAATAATAAAGATCAGAGCAGCAATAAATGAAATAGAGAACAGAAAAACAATAGAACAAACCAACAAAACCAAGAGTTGGTTCATTGAAAAAAAGCACCAAAATTGACAAAACTTTAGCTAGACTGGCCAAGAAAAAAAGAAAAGACTCAAATGACTAAAATCAGCAATGAAATTGGAGAGAGAACTACCGACATTATGAAATAAAAAAGGAGCATGTGGGAATACTATGAACACCTGTGTACCAACAAATTAGGTAATCTAGCTGAAATGAACAAATTCCTAGAAAGACACAAACTACTGAAAGTGACTCAAGAAGAAATTGAAAATCTGAATAGACCTATAACAAATAAAGAGGTTGAATTATTAATCAAAAACCTTCCCACAAGGAGAAGCCCAGGCCCAGATGGCTTCACTGGTGAATTCTACCAAACATTTAAATAATTTAAAAGCCAATTGTTTACAAACTCTTCCAAAAAATAAAAGGGGAGGGAATACTTCCCAACTCATTTTATGAAGCCAATTTTGCTTTAATCCAAAATCCAGACAAAAAGATCACAAGAAAAGAAAGCTACAGACCAACATCCTTTATGAATGGAGATGTAGAAATCCTCAATGAAATACTAGCAAATAGAAAATAACAACAAATAAAAATGATTATACACCATAACAAAGTGAGATTTATCCCAGGAATGCTAAGTTGGTATCACATATAAGAATCAATCAATGAGATATACCATGTTAACAAAGGACAAAAGCCAAATGATCATCTCAATAAATTCAGAAAAAGCATTTGACAAAATCCAATACCCCATCATGAGAAAAACACTCAACAAACTTGGAATAGAAGGGAATTTCCTCAAGCTGATAAAAGTCATCTATGAAAAGCTCATAGCTAAGATCACACTTTAAAGGTGAAAGACTGAAAGCATTCTCTCTAAGATTGGGAATAAAAAACGATGTCCACTCTTGCTATTTTTATAAAACATTGTACTGGAGGTTCTAAAAAAGGACAATTAGGCAATAAAAAGAAATAAAAGGATTCCAGCTTTAAAAAAGAAGTAAAACTATTTATTTTCAGATGATATGATCTTGTATATCTAAAATCTTCAGAAATCCACAAAAAAAAAATTAGAGCTAATAAATTCAACAAAGTTTCAGGGTACAAAATAAATACACAAAATCAGTTATATTTCTATACAGTAGCAATAAATAATCAAAAAATGAAATTTAGAAAATAATTCTCTATATAATAGCACCAAGAATAATAAAATATTTAGGCATAAATTTAACAAAAGAAGTATAACACTTATACATTGAAAACTACAAAACATTATTAAAATAAATTAAAGAGGACCTAAAAATATGGAAAAGATATCCCAGTTTCACAGATGAGAAGACTCACTCTTGTTAAGATGGTAAATTCTCCCCAAATTAATCTATAGATTTGATGCAATACCTATCAAAATTATAGCTGTCCTTTTTGCAGAAACTGACAACCTAAAATTCATATGTAAATACAAGGGAATCAGAATAGCCAAAACAATCCTGTAAAAGAAGAATAAAGTTGGAGGATTCATACTTCCTGATTTTTTGTTCTTTTTTAGACAGGGACTCACTCTGTTGCCTGGGGGAGAGTGCACTGATGTCATGATAAGTACAAGTGATCCTCCTGCCTCAGCCTCCTGAGCAGCTGGGACTACAGGCACACACCACCATGCAAACCTACTTTTTCTATTTTTATAATAGTAGAGATGGGGTCTCACTCTTGCTCAGGCTGGTCTTGAACTTCTGACCTCAAGTGATCTTCCTGGCTAGGCCTTCCAAAGTGCTAGGATTACAGGCATGAGCCACTGTGCCCAGCCAACACCTCCTGATTTTAAAACTCACTACAAAGCTATGATAATCAAGACTGTATGGTACTAGCATAAGGATAGACATATAGACCAATGAAACAGAATGGAGAGGCCAGAAATAAACCCATACACCTAAGAGCAACTGATTTTCAACAAAGTGTCAAGACAATTAAAGGGGTAAAAGAATATGTTTTTTAACAAACGGTTCTAGGACAATTGGATATCCACATGCAAAAGAAATGACTTTGGAACCCTACCTCACATGACATACAAAAATTAACTCAAAATAGATCAAGGACATACATGTAAAAGTTAGCAGTATAAAACTCCTAGAAGAAAACACAGAAGTAAATCTTTGTGACCTCAGATTCAGCAATGGTTTCTTAGATAACAATTGTTTTATTTTTTGTTTTTTTAGAGATGGGGTCTTATCGCCCAGGCTGGAATACAATGGCAGGACCATAGCTCTCACTGCAGCCTTGAAGTCCTTGGCTCAAGTGATCTTCCCACCTCAGCCTTTTGAGTAGCTGGCACTACAGCCATGCACCACTTTTTTGTAGAGACAGGGTCTCGCTATATCGCCCAGGCTGGTCTCAAACTCCTGCCCTCAAGCAATCCTCCCACCTTAGCTTCTTAAGTAGCTGGGATTACAGGCACAAGCCACTATGCCTGGCTAGACATGACACTTAAACCACAAGTAACCAAAGAAAAACATGGGTATATTGACTTCATCAAAACTAAAATCTTTTGTGTTGTGAAATGATACTGTCAAGAAAGTAAAAAGACAGCTAATTCACAGAATTGGGGAAAACAATTGTGAATCAAATTCGATAATGGTCTAGTATGCAGAATATAAAAAAAAACTTTAAAGATCAACAATAAAAAGGCAAATAACTCAATAGAAAATGGGCAAAGAATTTGCATAGATATTCTCCAAGAAGATATACTAGTGTTCAATAACACATGAAAAGATGCTCAACATCATTAGTGATTAAGGAAATGCAAACCAAAATCATACCACTTTACACTCACTAGAATAGCTATAATAAAAAAGACAAACAGAAGCAAGTGTTGACCAGGCTATGGAAAATTGGAAACCTCATACACTGCTGGTGAAAACATAAAATGATATAGTGGCTATGGAGAAAAGTAAGTTCCTCAAAAAGTAAAATAGAGTTTCTGTATGACCTAACAATTCCTGGGAATGCCTAAATCATATAGGCATATATCCAAGATATTTGAAAACATACCTTCACACGAAAACTTGTACATGAATGTTTATAGTAGCATTATTGATGATAATAGTCAAAAAGTAGAAACAACCCAAATGTCCACCAGCTGATGAACAGATAAACAAAATGTGGCACATTTATAAAATGGAATGTTATCTGGCCATAAAAAGTAACATTACGACATGGATAAACCGTGAAAACATTGTACTAAGTGAAAGAAACCAGACACAAAAGGCATTTTGTGTTATGGAATATTATGATTCCATTTATATGAAATGTCCAGAATAGGTAAATCTTTACAGACAGGAAATATATAGTGGTTACCAAGAATTGGGGGAAGGGGTAATAGAGATTGACTGCTAATGGGCACAGAGTTCTTTTTTGGCTTGATAAAAATGTCCCAGAATTAGACAGTGGTGATAGTTGTACCACCTTGCAAATATACTAAAAAGCACTGAATTAAATATTCTACAAGGATAAATTTTATGTTATGTGAGTTTTATTTATTGCCAAAAAGGAATGCAAAGAAAAAAAAAGAAGGATGTGGGACATATATATTATTGCTTGCATGTACATAGAATAATTTTGCTAGGACACACAAGTAATACTGATTACTTCTGGAGAGGGCAACTGGTGGATGGAGGACAGGAGGACAGGAATGGGAAAGAGGTTTTCATTGTCACACACTTCTGTTTTTTTTGAATTTCATACCATATAAATGTAATATCAATTTTTATTTTATTTGATTTATTTTTTAATTTCAGCATATCATGGGTGTACAAATGTTTAGGTTACGTATATTGCCTTTGCCCCACCTGAGTCAGAGCTTCAAGCATTTCCATCCCCTAGATGGTGCGCACCACGCCCATTAGGTGTATATATACTCATCCCCTCCTGCCCCCTCCCATCTGCCCGACACTCGATGTATGTTATTACTATATGTGCACTTAAGTGTTGGTCAGTTAATATCAATTTCATGAAGAGTACATGTGGTATTCGGTTTTCCATTCTTGGGATACTTTACTTAGTAGAATGGGTTCCAGCTCTATCCAGGACAATACAAGAGGTGCTAGCTAGATAACCATTGTTTTTTGTGGCTGAGTAGAACTCCATGGTATACATATACCATATTTTATTAATCCACTCATGTATTCATGGGCACTTGGGTTGTTTCCACATCTTTGCAATTGTGAATTGTGCTGCTATACACATTCTAGTGCAGATGTCTTTTTTATAGAATGTCTTTTGTTCTTTTGGGTAGATGCCCAGTAATGGGATTGCTGGATCAAATGGTAGTTCTACTTGTATCTTTTTGAGGTATCTCCATATTGCTTTCCACAGAGGTTGTACTAATTTTCAGTCCCACCAGCAGTGTAGGAGTGTTCCTATATCTCTGCAACCACTGCCAACATTTATTATTTTGGGACTTTTTGATAAAGGCCAGTCTCACTGGAGATAAGTGATATCTCATTGTGGTTTTGACTTGCATTTCCCTGATGATTAGAGATGTTGAGCATTTTTTCATATGTTTGTAAGCCATTAGTCTGTAAGCCATTAGTCCATCTTCTTTTGAAAAGTTTGTGTTCATGTCCTTTGCCCACATTTTGATAGGGTCGTTTGATTTTTCTTGTTGATTTTCCTGAGTTCTATATAAGTTCTAGTTATTAGCCGTTTATTGGATGTGTAACATGCAAATATTTTCTCTCATTCTGTAAGTTGTCTATTTGCTCTCATGACAGTTTTCTTGGCTGTGCAGAAGCTTTTTAATTTGATCAGGTCTCACTTATTTATTTCTGTTATTGCTGTAATTGCCTTTGGGGTCTTCTTCGTAAATTCTTTGCCTAGGCCAATGTCTATAAGAGTTGTTAATTTTTGTCAACTATTAAAATAGCCTCTACCTTCTCTACACCGTGAAAAAAAGATCTTTATCAATCAGCTTTATTTTCTTTCAAGGAATATTTCATTTAAATTGGAACAGTCTAATTATGAATGTAATAATTGAGAAATTGATTTTGCTTATCAAGAGAGTTACTTTATCCCAATTTGAATGCATGAGTTTAAAAAGGTTTTCTGTTTCTATGAAACCTCCAAAATGTGACATCAAAGCTAAAGATCAAAATCAAGGACAAAATGTGCTTAATACTTAGTCAATTACTAAGTTTTGTTGTAATCAACTTCAGAAATATTTTAATTTAGAGTCTTTTGGTGAAGGAAGATAACAAAACAAAAGCACAAAGCAAAAAGCAACCTGACAACGCATTGCTATTCACAGTAATAAGGCCAAAGGAACACCATAGGAAACACCCCTGCAGCTTAATCAATGATCAGTCCTTGCACGTAAGTCAAAGATGCACTCAACTGCTCCAAATTAGGAATAACTGACGTCAAAAACTGGCTTGATTTCTTACTGGTTTCACACCCTATTGCCTGTAGTGACAAAGGAACAACAAATTCTGTTCCTCCCAAGGCACAAACTTTATTTTGTGTTATTTTTGCTACTTGTATTCCTCCCTAATTTATGCCAAAGGCAAACAAATACATCCACAGAGGCTTTAACAGCAGGGTTAATCTCTATGTTGTTACTAGCTAGAGATGACAATAGTGTAGTAATTAATCTTGCATCATTCAGTTCCTGTTCTCTACGCAACTTGGGGCATATGATGTTATATGTACTACTGTACCACAGAACAAAAATAGTTATTTCATACAAAATTGACTCAAGGGCTTTAGACTTTTACATATTATTTTCTTGACTTGTAGATTCCCTCATAACAGCCCTGCCCATATCTTTGGATACTATCAAGTATAAAAATGAAATAATGATTTCTTTCTAAAAGTTGAACTTCTGGAGCAGTCTTTTAATTGACACAAAATGATGGGAGTTGGGGGAGAAAAGTTGTGTGAGATTCACTGATTTTTGCAATAAGATGGAAAGAATTATATATTTCCCCTTAAATATTTGTCCAAAATTGAATATGAAAATGTATGCCTTCATTTCCCCTGATTCTAATATTTGAAGAAGTGGCATTTAAGGCACTAATTTGATATCCTCCTGCCCCTAAGAAAATAGTTATATAGCCAAAGAAATTGTATGTTAAGGAAGAAAGGTAGAATGTTAATGTATTCATTTTAATAGTCACTCCCTTAATAGTTTCTCTCAAGTTAGTTAGCAGTATTGACCAGAGTAGGGGAACATATTATGTACCTTGTTCTTCAGGGTAGGAACGAAGACTTGCTTTAGGAGAGATGTTGTTGATGTGAATTAAATGGGAATAGAGTATTTCCTACAAACCATCCAAAGTGATTCTTCTTCCTAGTTGCCCTCTGTGAAATTTAATTCACAAGCCCAGAAATCTTAGAATGGGATTATTTATCTTTGGAAGACTGATCCTGTTTCATAGTTTTTGAAAGAAGTGTCTTGAAAAAAGCATTTGAGGAAAGACAGGAGATAGCACAGAATCTAGCTTGAGAGTCAGACATGTTCTTTCTGAGAAATTGTCAAGTACTGAAAGTTAAAGTTCTAGAACAAAACTTCTAGAATATCTGTCAGTTAGAAAATGCTATGCCATTCTCCATATTTTCTATATATTGACCACCGATGCTCTTGAGATACTAAGTAGTTCCTATTTGTCAAACCAATTTGTACTGTCAGTAACTGTGCTTTGGGTTTATACCCTTACCAAGTTGTGAACTACTTGCGGTCAGGGCTTTCTTATTCATATTTATACATTCCCAAATGATTATCATTGTGTATAAAATATAGCCAAATAATAAATTTTTTTTAGCGAATAAATGTTTAAATTAAGAGGGGAAAGTTTGGTAAATGTTAAGTAGAACTTTCATGTTCGGTGTAGTTGATGTATTCCTATTCTTGGAAGGCTGAGAAGACTTATATAACATATGTGGAAACTCAGTCAGAATGTTGACTAACCAGAATGCTCCATTACCTTGCCAGATAACAAGAGTTAGACAGATTTCACAAACTGGTGACCCACATGCTACATTTGGCCTACAGACATGTTTTGTTTGGCCTAGAGAGGCTTTTTAAAATTTTCAAATTAGTTGCCAACATGTAAAAATTGGTAGTTTTCATATTTTAAAGATCCATATTTCCCAGTTCTCTTAGAAAAATCACAATAACTGGCAGGTCTGGGCTACTTTTCTGCATAGCAATAGTTGCCTGGAGCACCAGGGCCAACACGCCCCTAAGACAGGTCATGAAATCCTGGGTTCTATAGCTTCATTCTGGCAAGCACTCATTATTTATCTAGGTTTCCAACTGGTTTCATGTTGGCCTCTGAGTTTTCAAATCCCTCAGGTAGAAGCTGTATATATCTTTTACAAAAGTGGTAGTGGAGAAGGGAAGGCAAAATGGAAGATCAATTTTGATTTACAATATCCATTCAAAAAATCCAATCCAATACTTAAACTGTTATATTTAGGAATTCATTTCTACATACATGTTTATTGCATTGTCCATTGCTTCTCACCCAGCAAAGCTCTGCTGTACATTTAGCTTGGGCTAATGCAGAAATCTCCTAACTGGTATTTCTATTAATATTCCCTGTTTCTTCCCTCTACAAACTATTCTACAGGATAGGTCTTCCCAAGGGCCCTCAGAGATCCCCACTGCTGACTAAATACATTTGATAGTGTGTGGCTTGCTATTCAAATTCTTCTATGATCTGCCTTAACCTAAATTTGCAACCCTATCAGTTATGATGTCTCCCCATATAGCAATGGGGGAACTATCCATAGTCTGTATGTAATTTTGCTCCCATTCTTTTATCTACACAAAGGTCTTTTCTTGAACTTTAAATTTGGCATTATCAATACTCTCCTACTTTCTTGAAATCTTTCATCATCTTTCAGCCTAAAATGATACTTTTTATAAAATTCTATATTTATCTATAGATCTCTAATGGAGTTCACTATTTTCTGTTTTGTATTATATAGAGATTATATTTAATGACAATAATGACAATTGTTCTCATTTATAAAAAGTGATAGAAAACACCTAGGTAGCACTAAATTATGGGTCAAGTATCATTGTAAGTTTTTGCATATATTAATTCATTTAGTACTCATAACTTCCTTATGAGATTGATGCTATAATATTCATTATATAGACAAAAAACTTGAATAACAAAGAGGAAAACTGTCTTGTTCAAAATAAAGAGGTGGAAGTGATTTGACTTCAGATTCTCTACTCTTTACCACTAGAACATAATTCTCATTCACTTTACAAAGATCACCTAATGTGATTTTCCATACAGCTATTAATATAAGGGCTCCATCCTGGAAAGGCCATTAGTTGCCCAAATGCTCATAATGTTAAATGATAGAGTTTGGATTTGAACACAAGTCTGGTATCATGAGTTTAAATTAATCTAAGTTCTTAAGATAACTTTGTCTATTGCCTCTTTTATCCAAATACCTATCATACATATTTTAAAATGAATAAATAAATATATAAACACCTAAAAAAATCTTAGGGTACCCTTTGCTCTTGGATGACTGCATGAACTAGAATGGAAATTTTGTCTAAGTGTTTTGGACTTCAAAAAGTTTTCTCCTTACATCTCACTCTTCCTTTCTTAATTTACAGCAGTACCTGAAGATTGTGGTGGGGAGCCTTCATTTCCATTGGCTTTCTTTCAATCTATGGCTTAGGTTTGATACTCATTTCTTTTTCAGATGCTGAGAGATTAAGAGGATCTGATGGTTTCTCCAGTATCAGCTTAATTCTTCCCAGCTACTTGAGGAACAAAACCACATCAAATAATTTTTGAGAAGAACTTATAGTGAATGGGTAAGTATGACAAATCAAACTTTTATGGCAAAAGTACAGTATAAGAAAATCTCTGAAGTCAAGAATAGCATCCTTGTTGATTAACCACATGCCTTAAGACAGGATTAGCAGAGGAAATATCAAAAATCGTATCAGAGAGAGGCATAGTCTGATATGTACCTAATATAGGTCCTCCTAACTGTCAATCATTCCCTGACTAAATAGAACAAAACCTTTAGAAAGGTATTCCTTATGATTTTAGACTTTAGAACAGTAGTTCCAAACCTTTTTGTCAGCAGGGACCAGTTTCATGAAAGATAACTTTTATATGGACTGGTGAGTGTGTTGAGGGATGGTTTTGGGATGATTCAAGCTTACTACATTTATTGTGCAGTCAAACCTCCCTGCTAATGATAATCTGTATTTGCAGCCGCTCCCCAGCACTAGCATCATCACCTTGGCTCCAACTCAGATCATCAGGCATTAGATTCTCATAAGGTGCTCACAACCTAGACCCCTCGCATGCGCAGTTTACAGTAGGGCTCATGCTCCTATGAGAATCTACTCCCACCACTGATCTTGACAGGAAGCAGAGCTCAGGTAGTGATGGGGAGTGGCTGTAAATACAGATGAAACTTGGCTCACTCACCTCCTGTTGTGTGGCCCAGTTCCTAATAGGCCATGGGCTGGTACCAGTCCATGGTCCAGGAGTTCAGGACTGCAGCTTTAGGAGACCTTTGTTTAATATAATTATCTGAAGAGATATTTAAGTCATTCTTAACAATTGGCACAGCATAAGTTAGTAGAACATGAGGGAAAGTGATTGATTTGATTTGGCTCAGAACAATATTTAGGCATGTTGATCTTGTGAGAAGTAACACTAAAGTAAGGCGGGCAGGCGTTGTGAAGACAAGGCATATTTTATTTGAGGAGTGCCATAAAGTTTAGAAAATGGGTAAAAATTATCAGAAAGGTTACCAAGGCAAGGCTGAGTGATTTTCCAATTTTGCACAAGTCTGTGGAGATTTGCATGTGAGCAAGTTGACTTCTCACTTTCCTACCATCTTGGCCTTTCAGAGTCTTTAGTTACATATGAAAGTATACTCTATAATATTTTAGTGCATTGCAAAAGTTAATACTTTAAAAACAGAAACTTGTGATTTGTTTTCCCTTGGATTCATATATGAACTCAGAAATCACACATCTTATTCCTTTCCTGACTTCCCAGCCATTCTTAATCAACCAGGTGGGAGTCCATTACCACCTGAGTGCTTGTTTTTCAACAATTTATGCATATAGGTCACCCATGATTCTCTTTGTTATTTTTGCTGGTGCTTTTCCTAAAGTCTAACAGAGAACTTTGGGTATTTATCATGTGTGATAAACCTGTTGTCTCATTGATTGTCACAGGTTCAAATGTCGCCCAGCCTCTGGGGAAAAGCAATTCAGCAGCAGCAGATGCTGTTTTCAGCCTACTCACTCCAGTTTTGACACATGGTTCAGCATATGTGCCAAATATTAACCATTAGCTCACCCCATTTCCAAATCCATGGTAAGGTCATCAGAATTATACTCTTCATTTAGCAATCTTTTGTTTAAGGTCTGTTCCTGTGATCTTTATTGGAAGAAGGGAGAAAGAGAGCTAGTAAGTCCTTTTGCTTTCCTTTTATACATTGCAATGTTGTTTCCTTAGCATTCTATCAGTTTCTACCCTGCAAACCTATACCTTTAAGTAAGTTTATTTATTCCTTAATAAGAAAGAAACCTGTATGTAGAAAAGTATAATATTGTCTTAGATACTAAAGGTCAAATGGAAGGGGTGTGTGTGTGTGTGTGTATATATATATATGTAAGAAATAAGACAATCCCACAACCACCGATGTTCTTGTATGGTAGTGTATTGGATATATTCTATTTTCATCTTCCTCTTCTCTACTATATACTTCCATGCCTCAGGAAGGTCAACCTATGGACTGCTTCAGTGAACTCATTTTTCTCTAAGTTTCTTCTTGGGTGTAGTCAATGGAAAGCATAGGCATAGGATCAGATGGTTGGAGGACTTTTTTTTTTTTTTGCCAAAATTTTCCCCCAGATTCTGTACAGCCAAAGAAACTATTATTAGAGCAAATAGACAACCTACAGAATGGGAGAAAATATTTGCTCTCTACACATCCGATAAAGGTCTGATAACAAGAATCTACCTACAACTCAAAAGAATCATGGAGGACATTTGTTTGGGGGTAATTGTTTCCACTGGAATTCTCTCTGCTGTATCCCTCTCCTAAAATGGTATTTATAATAGCTAGATTTATGTAATAGAGATATTTACTTTCCTTGTTAAAACATTGAGACAATGCATCATTGTCTCAAAATCTTCATCTAACTATTTAATTGGGAAGTTATTTGATAAGCTAACAAATTACTGCCCTATAATGGCTGAATTTTTTTATCTGTCATTAATTCCCTATGTGGCCTTAAGAATGAAGAATCATCATCTAACTTTTGAAGGAGTAGAAACTCAATTTCTCAGTGTAAAATTGAAGAGTAGGATGGAAGTTAACTTTTTGGAGAGTTTCACATTTTTTCAAGTATAGAATTTAGGACTAGGATAGACCCTCTCTAAACCATCCAGCATTAAAACCATGTGGCTCTTGAACAGTGCCTAGGCCTGCAGTCATCTGAGTCCATGTACCATGCTAAAGCTATCAGAAAAGGACACAAAGTTGGGTGTTACCATAGGATCCTCTTGTTACATCCAGAATCTGAAGATGGGGAATTCCTAAGAACATTTGCCTTTTTGTATTACTCGTGAGAAAGTGGTTAGTTGAGGACATTTCTTGGTGAGAGTTGTATCAGGGCTTTACTTCATACATATTCTTTAAACACACCAGGAAAAATTCATTTGACTGTACGATAATCCAATTTGATTATTACAATATGGATCCAATGGAAAAACATTTGATAACATCAAAAAAGATTGAAAAATATAGTCTAAATTTTTGGGGAACTTATAATAATCCTTGCTGTAAAATTGGCTAGTAAAGGGTAACTTTGCATAGGTTACAAAAATACAATTACAATTCTGTAATTAACACTGATAATAATCCTTTGCCTAAAATACACACACTTACTAGATGTGTAAGAAAACACTCAAATTGATTTTACTGGTTTATGTAAAGATTTTGGCAAATGGTTTACAATATTTTTTAAAAAGCATTGGTGGTATCATAGTATCATCAAAAATCTTTCCTTTTAACTGGAAGGTTTAATTAACTCTGTCAAAAGATTGGTTAATAGCTACTAGAGATATTTCTCAATAACGGTATATAAAGATTAAAAGCTCTTATAATCTAAGGCAATGATCATTCTAGTATTTTAGCATCTTTTATACTGTCCCTTTTCCATGGTTATATTCTATAAGCTTGTAGAAATCAAATTTGAAGAGAGCTCAAAATCAAAGTTTCTAGTGATGAATCTTTTTAGATAGAATATGTGTGTGTGTGTGTGTGTACACACACCAGAACTTCTGGAATAATCTTAGATCAGTGTCACATATAATCAATAAAGGATGCCAACTGAAATTCGATAGATGTCAATTTGGTCTTCCAAATTCGCTGTGAAGACTTCATTGAGAAACATGATGGCAATTCATACCTGGTGCACTGGAGAAGTGTCTGAACAAATGTCTATGAGTAAGAGAAAAGTCAAGGATTATAAATGAAATAAGAATACGTTTGTCATTTTGTAAGCATTCATTTCTTTTTTACATTTGATCATGTTTTAAAACCAAAGTTTAAACCCAATCCATCTTTTGCGGTGGTAGATCATATCCGAATCTGCAATATTAGGTATAATTTAGACATAATTTTAGTCATAATACCCTACATTCCTTTTTCAATGTTCTAACCTAGTCCCCTTCGTTAGATTTTTTTAACCTTTCTGAGCTTCAGTTGTGTCTTCTATGAAATAGGCATATCAAATACGTGACAGAATATTCTCAAGATTAATTGGCAAATGCACACAAAGCTCAGAAGATAACACTGGCACATAATTGGTACTTGAATATGGAGAGTTGCTGTTTTTGTTTTTAGTTAATCTGGTCCTGGTAACATAAGAAGATTTGTTTTTAAATAAACTTTTTTTGAGCAGTTTTAAGTTCCCAGCAAAATTGAGCAGAAAGCGTAGAGATTTCCCATATTTACTATTTCCTCACATGCGCATGCGCATACCTTTCCCATTATTAGGATACCCCACCAGGGTGTTAACATTGTTTACAATTGGTGAACCTCCTTGACACATCCTTATTACCCAAATCCATAGTTTATGCAACACCAAGAGTGATATAGTTTATGGGTTTATGGGTTTGTGAAATATTTTTTTATGGGTTTTATATTTTTCAACTAATATTTAGTTTATCGGTTTGTGAAATATTTTTTCAGTATCTATTGATAAGATCACGTGATTTTTCTCTTTAGCTGGTTGATGTGGTGAGTTATATTGATTTTAAGTGTTGAATCAGACTTGTATATCAGAGATAAGTCCTATATAAGGTACATAATTCTTTTTATACACTGTTGGTTCTCATATGCTAATATTTTGTTGAGAATTTTTGCATCTATGTTCATGAGAAGCATTAGTTGCAGTTTTATGTTCTTGTAATGGCTTTTTCTTGTTTTGGTGTTAGTATGATACTGTCCACATAGAAGAAAGTGGAAAGTATTCCCTCTGATTCTATCTGAAGGATATCCTAGAGAATTAGTATAATCTCTTCCTTAAATGTTTGGTAGAATTCACTTTTAGTGATATGTATGTGTTAGACATATATTTTTGCACCATGGGCTATAGTTTGAATGTTTGTCCCCTTCCAAACTTATGTTGAAATTTTATTGCCATTGTAACAGTATTAAAAGGTGGGACCTTTTAGAGGTTATTAGGCCATACAGATAGCGTCTTCATGCATGGGAGTGGTGTCATTGTAAAAGGGCAAATTTGGCTCCCTCATTTCCTCTCTTGGCCCTTCTGCCTTCCACTTTGGGATGATGAAGCTAGAAGGACCTTGCCAAATTTTGCCACCTTAATATTGAACTTCCCAGCCTCTAAGACCATGAACCAATAATTTTTTTGTTCATTGTAAATTACTCAGTCTGTGATATTCTGTTATAGTAGCATACATGGACTAAAACAGAAAATTGGTACCAAGGAAGTAGGGTGTTGCTATAAAAAATGTCTGAAACTGCAGAAGCAGCTTTGAAATGGAATAGTGAGTAGAGGCTGGAATAGTCTTAAAATGAGTGCTAGGTAAAGCCTCCATTGCCATGCTGAACATTAAAGGTAATTCCGGTGAAGGTTCAGAAGGAGATAATAGCTGTAGGGAAAGTCTGAAAATTCTTACAGATTACTTAACTGGTCAGGATCAGAAAGTTCATAGAAATGTAAAGGCAATTCTGATGAATTATCTCATGGAAAGGAGGAACAAGGAATTGGGAACTGGAACAAAGGCTATCCTTGTTATAAAGTGGGAAGGAACTTGGCTGAGTTGTGTCCATTCCTGTAGAAGACAGAATTTAATAGTGATAGACTAGGATACCTGTTGGAAAAAAAAATACCTAAACATCAAAGTATTCAGAGTGCTGCATGGCTTCCTCCAACTGAATATAGTAAAATACGAAAAGAGAAAAATAATTTAAAGATGGGATTTATAATTAAAAAGGAAGAACAACATACAGATTTGGAAACTCTCAGCAACATTTGATAAGATTAATGTGGATAGAACAAAACCAGAGGTTATTCATCAGGACAAAGGGAGAATAGCCCCAAAGGCACTTCAGAGATTACCAGTGTCACCTGTCTCATCACAGGCCCAGAATACCAAGGCCTGTGGGAAGGAAATACGTCAAAGGAGAGTTAAAGGGTACCCTTAGGTCCTTGGGGCTGACTGCTAAGGGCCACCTCAAGGCTCAATTTGGTGAAGCTCACTCTTTAGCTGTCCCTGCCACACTTCAAGGAGGATCAGGTGTGGTTCAAATAGCCTTTCTGGAAGGTATAAAATGTAAACCTTGGTGGCATATATGTGGTGCTAATTCTGCAGGTACACAGAATGCAAGAGCTGTGGGGGCATAGCTCCCTCCACCTAGATTTCAAATAATGTCATGGATAAACTTGGGGGCCCACCAGACATTTGTCACAGGGATATGGGGAAGCCACCACAGACAGCCTCCACTAGGGTAATGCCTGTGGGAGCCATGGGGCAAAGCCACTCCCAAGACCCCATAACTATAGAGCTACCAGTGTGCAACACCAGCCTGGAAGACTCCAACCGGTGAGAGTTGCTGCGTGGGCTAAGCCCAGCAAAACCATAGAGGCAGGGCTGCCTGAGGTCTTGGGGGCCCAATCCCCATCCCCATCCCCCAAGTGTATCTGGAAGGTTGGGCATGGAGTCAATAATTCTTACCAGGCTTTAGGATTTAGTATTCTTCACCCTGTTGGGTTTTAGACTTGCTTGGGAACTGTTACTCCTTTCTTGTTTCCTATTTCTCCCTTTGAAATGGAAATGTCTATCCTATGCCTGTCCCACTACTGTAATTTGGAAGCAATTAACTTGATTCACAGCTGGGGGGAAATTTGCCTCAGGATGAATTGTGCCTTGAATCTCACCCACAGCTAATTTAGAGGAGACCCTGGATTTTGGACTTTTGAGTTGACGCTGGAAAGAATTAAGGCTTTTAGGGCTGTTGGGATGGAATGATTTATTTTGTATGTGAGATAATTTTGGGGAGAACAGGAGTGGAATGCTATGGTTTGAATAATTGTCCCCTTTAAAACTCATGTTGAAATTTAATTGCCATTGTAACAGTATTAAGAGGTGAGACTTTTAAAAGGTGATTAGGCCATGAGGGCTTCTGCTCATGGGTGGGATTGGTGCTATGATAAAAGGGTGAGGTCAGCTTCTTCGTGACCATTTTGCCTTACACCATGAAATGAGGCATCAAGATGTCCCTCATCTGATGCAGCACCTTGATACTGGACTTCCCAGCCTCCAGAATTGTGAGGCAGAAAATTTCTGTTCATTATAAATTACCCAGTCCATGGCTTTTTTGTAATAATAACACAAAAAGCAAAGTAAGGCATCATGTTTCCCAATGAAGCTTTGGAAAACCAAATTGACATTTGTCAATGTTTTCCTCAGGGATATTCAGTTGCATTGTCCTTTAATATAGGGGAGTGTTTAAGTAAACGCAAATGAATTCCATCTTATCTAGTTGCTAGCTATGTGCCCTGGGGAAGTTATATAATATATTCTTTCCATTTTTAGAAATATCCATGTTACCAGTGACAATAGTACCTACCCCACATTATTGTATTAGTTTAAGTGAGTAACATTAAATTTAACATCTCAGATCCCAGCATAGGCCATCAACTAAGTGTGTGTTGCCTTTTCTTCTTTCTTTGTTTATGAAAAAAGCCCATATGAATCTCATCACCTGGTTATGCCTCTACTTCAGAAACATAAAATCCACAGTTGCCACAATCTTCCAAAATTAGAAAATCCTACATTATATTTCCATATTTTTTGTTTACACAACACAGCTCTTATAATTCTTTCTGAACTTAACGTAAATTACTTAACACCATCTCTTGAGTTTTTCTAGGGAAACTCAGCAACTCCAACGGATTTCTAAAGCCTCACAGAGGAAAATAGTTTTTTGAGCAGTCTAAGTAAATAGAAGTGATCAATAGAGAAAAACCTCATCCTATCACTGCCATTTAACAACAGAAATCAAATTCCCAAGACCTACCTACATCTGCAAGATATAAAGATATTTACATTTTTCTGTCTTGTTTTCAAGAATCTGAACCCACCTAAATACTCTGTTTTTCAGGAATATTTTGCATAATTATGTGCAAGTCCTAAAGTTTCCATGACTTTGCAGTTTGCTATTAACATTTTGTGTAGACTTTGTCCTAGCTAAAGATATATGAACACATTTTACATACAGCCCAAATGCTAGCCAGACCTTCCTTATGCATAAAAGACAGATCTTTCCCTTGGAAGTAATTTTCTCCTATGATATATTACAGAATGTGTTACATTTTTCCTGGCCAGCAAGCAAACCACACTCTATTCAATATCAAATGAGTGGGTTGATACACTAAGAATTTTCAATAATCTTGGGTTTCCAGACTAGTAAGGAAATGGAGCCATTTTCAATTTCTAAAACTCTACTCAAGTTTCCAGTCTGGTATATAAGAAGCTTGAAAATTACCACTCCATCCTAACAATGAGTAGAAAGATGAACAAACCGAAAAATCAACAACTCATTTCAGATCTGTCAGAGAAATAAATAAGGTCACAGTGCAACCCACTATCCTCAAAATTGGAAAGACAAACAGGTAAATACAGAGAATCACCACTTACCTGAACAAAAACTCACAAGCAATAATTTCTGTGGGAGCCAATGTCAAGGTATGAAAAATGAAACCATAGTTGATGAATTGCTGGAGGTTTAGTGTAATAAAGCCTAAAAGTTAAAAACTCCAGGGGGACCCAGTAATGAGGGGGTATACTGTTTTGAGTTTTACCTCCAGGAGCTTCACCAAATTCTCAAAGTAAATATCAGAGGAAAATCCCTCCATGCTTTTGGCAGGGGAAAAGAAAAAGGAATTATTCTGAAATATACCAGAGCATTCTTTCCTCCTTAAGAGGGTCTGCCCTTGGAAGATACCATTTAACCAGAACCTAAACTCTTGAAGTTTTATCAGAGCGTAACTGACTGGGAGGAAGGTAAATACCCAATCCCAGCTGGCTCTAGCCATCATGTCCCACATAAGGAGGGTGTGAGAAGCTGAGAAGCATGTTTGAAGTTCACCATCTAGAGGCAGAGGCTGACTAAAACACTGAGACCTAAGCATTGGATGATAAAATGCTTTCCTTTCCCCTGCACATCACCATCACATGACTGCAGTTAATTTTACCCAATATATTATGATCAACTATCTAGAAAACATCATGAAACATGAAAAGGCAAAAAGCACAATTTGAAAAGGCAGACCAAGTATCAAAATTAGACTCAGCTATGAAAGATGTTAGAATTATCAGAACATTTTTTTGAGAATTATGGTTAATATGCTAAAGAGTCTAGTAGATAAAGTAGATGGCATGTAAGAAAAGATAGACAATGTAAGCAGAAAGATGGGAATTCTAAGGAGCCAAAAGGAAATGTTAAAGATCAAAAGCACTATAGCAAAAATGACTTTCTCTGATGTGCTTATTAGCAGACTGAACACAGCTGAGGAAAAAAATCTCTGAGCTTAACAATATATCAATAGAAACCCTCAGAACTGAAAAGGAATGAGAAAATAACTGAAAAAGGAAAGAATATCCAAGAACTGAAAGCAACTATACAAGGCATAATATACACCTGATGGGAATCCTAGAATGAAAAGAATAAAAGGAATAGAATATTTGAAACAATAATTACTGAAAATTTTCTCTAAGACACCAAACTACAGATTCAGATAGCTCAGACAATACTAAGCAAGATAAATTCCAAAAAAAACTAGATATAGTCATATGATTTTCAAACTATAAAAAATCTAAGATAATGGGAAAAAAATCCTGAAGGGAATCAGAGGGAAAAAGCACCTTACCTATTGAGAAGCAAAGGTAAAAATTACATCTGCCTTCTCTTCAGAAACCAGGTAAGCAAGAAGAGCGTGCATGAAAATATTTTAAAAGTTGAGGAAAAAACCACCGCCATCAACCTAAACTTTGGTAGCCTGCAAAATTACTGTTTAAAAGTGAAGGAGAAATAAAGACTTTGTCATAGAAAAACAATAAATTTATTTATTGCCAGTATACCTGACTTACAGGAAATATTAAGAGAAGTTCTTTAAGGAGAAAAAAAATGATATAGGTCAAAACGTGGATCTGCATAAAGACAGAAAGATGATCAGAGAAAGAATAAGTGAAGGTAAAATAAACATTTATACTTCTTATTCTTCAATGATCTAACATATAACAGTTTGTTCAAAATAATAGCAATAATGTATTCAACTATATATGCATGTGTGTATATATATGCTTAGGTATACTTATGTATAAGTAATATGAATGACAGCAATGGTACAGAGATGGGAAGAAGGAATTAGGATTATTTTGTTATTATAAGGTACCTACATTACCAATGAAGTAGTATTGTGTTATTTGAAAGTGGACCTGGATTATTTGTAAATGTGTATTGCAAACTAGAACAACCATTTAAAAAAGTAAAAAAAGCGTAATTGATATGCTAATAAAGGAAAGAAAAGGGAATCATGTGAAATGCTTAATTAAAACCACAAAAGACTGAAACAGAGTGGAAGTTAAAAATGGGAATGAAGAGCAAAGGCAACAGAAACAAAGCAACAACAAATAATCCAACTATATCAATAATCAATAACTGTCAATGATCTAAGTATACTAATAGAGATTGTCAGAGTAAATAAAAAAACAAGACCAACTATGTTATCAAAAAGAAACTCACCTTGAATATGAAAACACAGAAGATGGCTGAATAGAAACTTTCAGCAATGGTCCCCTCTGCATGAAAACCTAATTCGACCAGTATCCGTGCAAGCAAGCAACTTCATAAGAAACAAAAATTAGGTGAGCAATCATACTACCTGGTTTTAACATTATACCAAGGAAAAGGGCACTAAAGAGGACAGAAAAGACAGTTTTGCATTGCCTACACCATCCCTCCTCACCCCCCCAGCAGTGTCATACCAGTATATCCTCCAGTGGAGATAGAGTCCGTGTACCTTGGAGAGGGACAGTGAAGTGATTATGGGGTTTTGAATTGAAACTCAGGGGCTCCTTGGTGCAGGGGAACACAGCACAGGGCAGAGTTCTGCTGGTGACCATGGACGCAGCATTTTGACCAGCCTGGTAAAGGAAAATCCTCTGGTCTGAAGCCCAAGTTCCCACAATCCTCACCACCTAGCAGAAAAAGAAGACTGGACTAAATTTGTAAGGTAGATGGGCCGCAGAACTGCAGCCCTCAGGCAATTCCTGTGGTTGTGCTGGCTCGGAGCCAGTGGTCATGGGGTGTACATGACCCAATGAGACACCAGCAGCTGTGGCCAAACCAGTGCCTATGTCACCCTTCCCCCAACTACAGGCACTGTGGCTCAGGGAGTGTCTTCTCCCACTTGAAGAAAGGAAAGAACTCGGAGGACTTTGTTTTGCAACTCAGGTACCAGCTTAGCCATAGTAAAACAAAGTTCCAAGCAGGCTCGTAAGGCCCCTGAGTTCCTGGATGGTATATCTGGACCAACCCTTGGCCAGAAAAAAATATGCTTCCTTGAAAGGAAGGACCCAGTCCTGACAGGATTCACCATTGCTGACTAAAGAGCCCTTGGGCTTTGAATAAACATCAGAGGTAGCCAGGCTATAGTCACTACTGGCTTTGGGTGAGAATGAACTGGCTTCAGGTGTGACCTGCTGCTGGTGGCCATGAGGGAGTCCCCACATCACTCCTAGCAACTCCCACAGACTAGTATAAAAAGTGAGGGAACAGAGAGACTTTGCCTGGTAATCCAGGGAATCTTCTTTTATCTTATGCAAGCTCACCATGGCAGTACCACCAGGAGTCTCCAAGAGTAACAGCATTACTAAGCTTGGGACACCCTCAGTGGTGATATAGCTGCAGTGACCAGAGACTTAGACCACAACACTCAATTCCATTTGAGTATCTGGAAAGCCTTCTCAAGAATGACAGGCTCAAATAATCCCAGACTTTGAAGACTAAAATAAAAATCTAACTCTTCAACATCTAGACATCAAGGCATGTACACAAGTATTAAGAACATCCAGGAAGACATGACCTCACCAAGTGAACTAAATAAGGGACCAGGTATCAATTTCAAAGTGTTGGAGATAGGTAACTTTTAGACAAAGAATTCAAAATAGCTATCTTAAAGAAGCTCAATGAACTCCAAGACAACACAGAGAAAAAAATCAGAAGCCTATCAGAAAAATTTAACAAAGAAATTAAAATAATTTAAAAAAACCACTCAGGCAGAAATTCTAGAGTTTAAGAATTCAATTGGCAAAATGAGAAATGCATCAGAGTCTCTCAACAGCAGAATTCACCAAGCAGAAGAAAGAATTACTGAGCTTGAAAACAAGCTATTTGAAAATGTACACTCAGAAGAGATAAAAGAGTAAAAAATGAAGCATGCATACAAGATACAGAAAATAGCATCAAAAGAGCAAATCTAAGATTTATTGGCCTTACAGAAGAGGTAGAGAGACATTGGGGTAGAAAGTTTATTCAAAGAAATAATGAAAGAGAACTTTCCAAAGCTACAGAAAGATATCAATATTCAGGTACAAGAAGGTCATAGAACACCAAGCAGATTTAACCCAAACAGGGCTACCTTGAGGCATTTAATAATCAAGTTCCCAATGGTCACAGATAATGAAAAGTTCCTAACAGAAGCAAGAAAAAAGAAAAAAGGTAACATATAAAGGAGCTCCAATTTATCTGGCAGCAGAATTCTCAGTGGAAACCTCACAGGCCAAGAGAAAGTAGCAGGACATATTTAAAGGGCTGAAGGAAAAATACTTTAACCCTAGAACATTATGTCGGGTCAGCAAAATCAACATTGTTAAAATGTCTACACTACACAAAGTGATCTACAGATTCAATGTAATCCCTATTAAAATACCAACATCATTTTTCACAGATCTAGAAAAAATAATTCTGTGCTTCGTATGGAACCAGAGAAGACCTTGAACAGCAAAAGCAATCTTATGCAAAAAGAACAAATTGGGAGGCATCAATTTACCAGACTTCAAGCTATACTGCAAGGCTATAGTAATTAAAATAGCATAGTACTGGCACAAGAACAGGGACATAGACCAATGGAACAGAACTGAGAACCCAGATATAAAACCATCCTCATATGGCCATCTCATCTTTGACAAGGCAGACAAAAACATACACGGGGGAAAGAATCCTTATTCAATAAATGGTGCTGGAAAAACTGGATAGCCACATGTAGAATACTGAAACAGGATCCACACCTTTCACCTCTTACAAAAATCAACTCACAGACTTAAACCTAAGGCATGAAACCATAAGAATTCTAGAAGAAAATGTTGGAAAAACTCGTATAGACAATGGCCTAGGCAAAGAATTTATAAAGAAGAACACACATGCAATCACAGCAACAACAAAAATAAATAAATGGGACTTGATCAAATTAAAAAACTTCTGTACTGCCAAGGAAACTATCACGAGAACAAACAACCTACAGGATAAGAGAAAATATTTGCATGTTACACATCCAATATAGGGCTAATAACTAGAATCTATATAGAACTCAGGAAAATCAGACAACCCTATCAAAAAGTGGGCAAAGGATATGAACAAAAACTTTTCAAAAGAAGGCAGACTAATGGCTAACAAATATTAAAATAATGCTCTACATCTTTAATCATCAGGGAAATGCAAGTCAAAACCACAATGGGATATCATTTATCCCCAGTGAGAATGGCCTTTATCTAAAAGTCCCAAAACAATAAACATTGGTGTAGATGTGGAGAGATAGGAACACTCCTACACCGCTGGTGGGACTGCGAACTAGTACAATCTCTGTGGAAATCAATATGGAGATACCTCAAAGAGATACAAGTAGAACTCCCATTTGATTCAGCAATCCCATTACTGGGCATCTACCCAAAAGAACAAAAGACATTCTATAAAAAAGACATCTGCACTAGAATGTTTATAGCAGCACAATTCACAATTGCAAAGATGTGGAAACAACCCAGGTGCCTATCAATACATGAGTGGATTAATAAAATGTGGTATACATATACCATAGAGTACTATTCAGCTATAAGAAACAATAGTGATATTGCACCTCTTGTATTTTCCTAGATAGAGCTGGAACCCATTCTCCTAAGTGAAGTATCCCAAGAATGAAAAAATAAGCACCACATGTACTCAAAAGCAAATTGGTTTCACTGATCAACACCTAAGTGCACATATAGGAATAACATTTATCAGGCGTCGGACAGAAGGGGGGAGAAGGGGATGGGCATATACATACATAATAAGTGCGATGCATACCATCTGGGGGATAGACTCGCTTGAAGCTCTGACTCTGGTGGGGGAGGGAGGAAGGCAATACACATAACTCAAACATTTGTACCCCCATAATATGCTGAAATAAAAAAAAAATGTTTTTCTAAAAGCTCTCAGTAAACTCTCATTCTGGTTTACTCCAGCTGGTCCAAGTCATTTTCTCAACCTATGGCTATTGCCAGGAAAAACAACTGTTAAATGCATAAGTCAAATGGGAACACCACTGGATCAAAATCTGAATTCTTTCAGGAAGGAGGAAAGGATTAGATGATCAACATTTTCCCATTAGTAGCCGCTTAGCATACTACATATATCCCAGAATAGTTTGAAAAGAAAATTTAAATGCAGTGAATTTATATGGACCTTACAATCAAGGTCAAGATGTGAAATTAGCATTATAATTTGAAACTGAGCATATGAAAGCAGAATTGATAAATTCAGAAGTGAGATCATTGTTCATTGTCACAGAATAATAAACTAGCAAATAAAATTTATGACTCTCAAATCCTCTCAAAATTTAAAAATACTAATTGTTTAAAGTTCTTTTTCTAAAACATGATACACTTAAATTCATTGATAATGTAACTGCAGGATTAGCTCAAACTGGGCCTACTCTATTGATAACAAATTGTTCATTTACCTTGTAGGTACAACAAAGCCAAAACCGCAAGTCAAGTAGCCCAGTCTTACACAACAAAGCTTTGACTTCTAACAACACCTAAAAGTAACAATTTCTCTCCATGGAATCAAGAAGACTGGGACATGACCAAAACCTGACCACTGGAATTCCTTCAAAAAGGATGGTCTGTTGGCCAGGAAGATCCAGGAATAAAATTCACCTCAACATACCTTATGTAAATGGCCAAATTTGAAGCCCTCTAATTAGGCCATGCCAAGCCACCTTCCTAAATCTCTTCCCTGGCCCTCCAAGCCCTTAAAACTTGCCCCAGAGCCCAAATTAGGGAGACAGATTTGACCTTAACTCCCGTCTCCTTGCTGGTTGGCCTTGCAATAGAACCTTTCTTTTCTAAAAAGTTGGTTCCATAGAATTGGCTTTTCTGTGCATTTTGCAGTGAGCCCATTTGGTCAATAATAATCATCTTTTAACTTTAGATTTTAAAAATTCTAATTTATTTATAGACATTTTTAATTTTATAAAATTCTAAATATCTAAAAAGAAAAGCTGAAATTCTATATATATATATATATATTCATTAGCTATCTTACCATCCAAGAGATAAGCACTCAGTAATATTTTAAGTACAGTTTTAACTATTTTTCTTTACAAAGAAATTTCAATCATACTTTATTTTCTATTTTGTAAGCTTAATAATTAGGATCTCTTTTTCCCCCAATAGTAGAATATTTTAAAATACATTTTAGTTATTGCAGAGATTTTCAATTTGTCTCTTTTTTAGAGCTATGATGAGAGTCTCAACATCACACAAATTTCCTTGAAGTGGTAAACTCATTCACAAGTAATTTCTAAGAGCCACATGGTATTGCCACTTATAATATGATATGATGATAATGATACCAGAGGGCAGGTCACATTTACTATATAAACTTTTTTTAAAAGTCTAATTGTTAGATTTTTTTCCCTCTCACCAGTAGCGTGAAATATTAGCACTTTCATCTAAGAAACATTGATTCTCACAGCTCCCTGAAGTTTGAAAACAATAAAGTAATAGGCAATAATTTTCATGTTCATGATGTTTTAGAAATATAATTTAGTAATGAGAAAATAATTTCTGGACCAAACTGGATACTACAGACTTATTTTCAAATCAGGACACACAGATATTTTCATAAGTGTGTTCTGTATAAAAGAGTTTTCTGCTAGGTAATTTATTTGATACAAAAAACTCATTTGAGATACTTCATCCAAAATGGAGTAACCTTAAGACAATATGTGAGTTATACTGCTGTTCCACATCTAATTCTTTATTTCATCTTGTCCCCAGTGTCTGTTCTTTGCAAGTCAGCAGTTAGGAATGTTTCTGGAATCTTAGCACCTTTTCATCTTTTATAGAAAAAAATGTTAGAGCCTCTAATAGAAATATTTAGCTCTGTCTTGACTCTCAAACTTATTCTAGCCATGAAAACACTGCTTTCAAACATAGTAAAATTAAATGTTGTAACATGGTTATTTGTATATTGTTGTCACACTTATTTCCTTCTTCCTTACATTATAGATACTTCCTTAAATTTCATCTTCCTTGCTTGACTATAAATAACTCTAAGGCAGTGATCAGGTCTTAACTATAGTCCTTGCTATCCTATCTTTAATAGTGTTTTTCAATCACAACAGCATTTGTTAAGTTAATAGAGATAAAGGGCAGAGGAGAAAAATTCATAGCCACAGAAATGAAACTCAAATTTATTTATGATTCCGTGTCTCTTCCTTAAACACTCAGTAGATCTACTCCATTTAAAAGCTCATTTAATTTTCCTGATTTGCTTTTAGCATCTCTTCTGTATTATTTTAACTGAAAACGTAAACTCCATCACCTTTTGAAAAACAATTTAAGCATACGTAGTACAGTAAGGCTACTGAAGTCAGAATTATCAAAATATAATGTATAAGACTTAAATTCCAGCCATAATGAAACAATAGACTGGATTTATTTTTGAAAACAGAGACACAGCAGAGAAAATACATGAAAACAAAAGCTAGTTCTTTGAAAAGGTTAATAAAATGAATAAAAAATATACCAAACAGAAGAAACATATTGCCAATACCAGAAATGAAATAGAGAAATTTACTATAGATCCTACAGTTATTAAAAGCATATGGTGCTGTAATGAACAAATTTTGATAAATTTCTTGAAAGATTAAAAATTATGAAATCTTACAGACAAAAGAGATAATCAGAATAGAGCTAGATATATTAAAAATCAGTTTGCAGGTAAAAACATTTACACCAAGGAAACTCCAAGTGCTTATGGTTTCACTGGTGACTTCTCTCAAATCTTTAAGAAATAAATAATTCCAATTCTATACAAATTCTTCAAGAAAATATTAATAGAAGACTTTCCCAATTACTTCAAGAAACCAAGATTTCCCTGATACAGAAACTCAACAAAGATATTTTAAAAAGTAAATATCCATTACAAAGAAAAACTAAAACTATTTGCAGAGGTGATGATCACTTTTATAGAATAAATTAAGAAATCTACAAAAATGCTTCTAGAACCAGTAAGTGGACTTGTTAGCTTGTAAGCTTGTTAGCTTACAGGATAAGAGGTCAGAATGAACAAATACTCATTATTTGTCAGAATGAGCAAATTTCTGATAAAGTCATCTCTAACATATGTAAAGAACTCTCAAAATTCTATCTTAAGGAAGAAAACTCCCAGTTTTAAAAATGGGCAAAAGATTCTAATGATATTTCACCAAAGAAGATGTACAAATGGCCAGCAAGTATATAAAAAATGGCTTAACATTGTTAATCATAACAAAAATGCAAATGAAAATACAATGACATGCCACAACACATTCACTAGAATGACTAAAATTTAAACAAACAAAACAACTGACAAAACCAAGTGCTGACAAAGATTTGGGGCAACTGAAACCTTCAGCAATTGCTTGTAGTGAGAGCACAAAGTGTTATTATAGCCACTTTGAAAGACAATTTGACAGATTATTTTTTCTAGTACTTTTTTCAAAAAATTTAAAATATTAAGTGGGTACAAATGTTTTTATTATATGGATAGCTTTTATGATGCTTTAGTCAGGGCTATAAGTGTGCCCATTACCTGAATAGAGTTCATTGTACCTGTTAAGTAGATTTTTACACCTCCCTTCTTCCATCTTCATCGCCGTCTTGATTTCCAATGATTTTTACCTCTTTCTGTGCCCATGTGCCCATCAATTAGTTCCAAATTATGAGAGAGTACATGTGATGTTTGTTTTTCCATTCTTGAGATACTTATATCCAAATTGCTGAAAAAGACCTTAAGTAATTTCTTTTTATGGCTGAGCAGTACTCCACAGTGTACCACATTTTTTTTATCCACTCATGAATTGATGGGTACTTGGGTTGATCTCACATCTTTGCAATTGTGAATTGTACTGCAATAAACATTCGAGCGCAAGTGTCTTTTTGATAAAATGATTTCTTTTCCTTTGAGTAGATGTTCAGTAGTGGGATTGCTGGATCGAATGGTAGATCTACTTTTATTTCTTTGAGAAATCACCATACTGTTTTCCGTAGAGGTTGTACTAATTTGCAGTTCCATCCACAGTGTATAAGTGTGCCTATCTCTCTGCATCCATGCTAGCATCTATTGTTTTATTTTTTATTTCAGAATATTACAGGGGTATGTTTTGATTACATGATTTTCTTTTGTGTAGTTTGAGTTAAAGTTATAAGTGACATGGAGAGAAAGGAACACTTATGCAGCAGCTATTGTTTTTTGACTTTTTAATAAAAGCCATTCTAATGGATAGGTGATATTTCATTGTGGTTTTAATTTGCATTTCCCTGATGATTAGCAATGGTGAGCATTTTTTCATGTGTTTTTTTGCCATTTAACTATCTTCTTTTGAAAAGCTTCTGTTCATGTCTTTTGCTCACTTTTTAATAGGGTGGTTGTTTTTTCTTGCAAAACTATATTCTACCCATGAAACCAAGTTAGGAAAGAAATTTACCACATGAGTTTTTACAGACTTTCACAATGATTTAATATAGCATTCTTTGTATGTTATATAGCAACCCTTGATAAAAGCAGAGTATGTCATTGACATGTAACTCCCCGATTTCCTCATTCATTAAAGGATTAAAATAGATTTGAGTTATATGTTATTGCAATTTCCAGAAGAACATTTTGTCTCAAAATATATAGAAGTGTCAACAGGAAATATTCCTCAGAGTCTACCTTGAATGGGTATGTTGTATGGCTATTTGGGGTGTGACACCATCTCCAGTGTAGTTGCATTGGTACTTGCCACTATTTGAGGTAGCTCTGGAGTCTTCAGGCCCAGATGATTTTTTTGTTCATCTTGTGAATGGCAGGAAGGAAATCCCCAACCCTCACTTTCACACTCACACCTGTAGTCAATTAAAAGGGGCTTTTTCCCAGAGCAATCACATCTGAGTTTCATCTGCCTGGGCAAAGTTTTGAGTGTGGTTAGAGTCCCTGAACTATTGTCACAATTTCCAAGACGAAAGAGAAAAGTTTGTGCTACATTTGGAAAATTGCTTTCACCTATGACCCAGATCTCATTAGTAGCACTACATAAACATCTTCTAATAGCCATTTCTCCTTCCTTGTTCCAACCAGACGACATTGTGTTGACAAGAAAAAAGAAGACCCAAATCTGACCCTGACTTGCTTTTTCAAATTCCACTAGTTGGTTTTCACTTTAATCTCTATTTCCCATCACTTCATGTAAATAAAATTCACAAAACAAACACTTTCCACTCCTGGGAAGCAATTTCATCTGTATTCATTCTTTAACTTCATGCTGTTCTTGCCTTTTGTCCTCTCAGTCAGCATTCCTGGAAAGTCACAGAGTGATATATAGACATGAACTGTTGAATAATTGATTCTTGCATTTGGCAAATATGTATTGACATTCTACGCTCTATGCTGCATAGTCAAAGATAAATAAGATAGTTACTACCCCTAAAAACCAGGTGTTGTAGTAAGGGAGATAGATATACAAATGGATAATTATGAGACTGTGTTGCAGTGTTCTAATAGATACTTTTAATAACTGTGCTGATAGATAAAAAGCTATTGGCACAAACAGCTAATCCAATCCACAATTGCTGAGGGAGCTAGAGGTTTCACAGTGTAGATAACACCAGAGGTCTTGATGTTTGAGGTGGTAGGAATGGCTTTCCAAGCAGAAGAAGTAACCTGTGCACAAATAACAAATTAGAGCGGTACCTAGTATGTTCAGAAAGTAGTGAAAGCTTATGTGGCTGGAGCTCAGGGTTCAATTATTCATTCATTTATCCAACTTAATCCAAATTTATTGAGCAACTCCTGTGTTTCGGGCATCATTCTAGACACTATTTTGCTCACTGTAGTAACCACAACATAAATGTCCCTACTCTTGTGGAGCTTATATTCTAACTGGTGGTGAGAAGTAATAAAAATTCATAGAATATGTCAGATGGTGAAACTCTTTATGGAGAAAATTTTAAAAGGGAAGGTTTATTGCCAGGAATGTTGAATGTAGTTAACAGGATAGTCACCAAAGACCACGTTGATTAAGTGACATGATCAGAGGCCTGGAGGAAATGAGAGATTGAATTATTTGGCTATCTTGGGAAAAACATGCCAGTCAGAGGAAACAGTCAAAATGTCTTGGGGCTTAAACATACTTGTTGCAATGGAAAAATAGCAAAGGTGGCAGCATGGCAGGATCAGAGTGGGAGGGGAGAGGAGAGAGAAGAGAGTGGTAATGGGGACCAGAAAATGAGGGCCTTGGATGCTGTTAGAAGGACTACCTCTTTTATCATGAAATAAATGGGAAGAAATTAGAGTGTTTTAGGCAGACATGTTTACAGATAGGACTAAATGATCTGTGTGTTCTGTAGAGAACAAAGTACAGTGGCAAGGAGGCCTTCCTAGGCAAGAAACCACAGTGGCTTGCACCAGGGTATACAAGGGTAGTAGAAGTGGAGGTGGCAAGATCTTTGGACTTCGGATTCCAACCACCACCTTTTTTTTTTTTTTAAGGTAGAACTGTCAAGCTTTACTGATGGATTATTAAAAAAGTACTCAAAGATGACTAAAGTTTTGGGCCTAAGCAATTGGAAGAATGGAATTGCCATGCTCTAATTGGTGAACACTTAAGGAGATAAAAATTTGGGGTGGCCTATGTTTGGCTTTGGGCATATAATATGAAATTCTTGTTGTCTACTAGAGATCCAAGTTAAGATCTTGAGCAAATAATTAGATGTAAGACACTAGAATTTAGAGAGTATGCTGTGCTCAAGGTATGATTTTGTCAGTTTTCAACACTTTAGTGGCATTCTAAGTCATAAGGGTTGGTGAGAGCATTATGTGATATGAGAAAATGACAGTAAATTAATAGAGAATGAGGTATAGAGTGGATAGAAAGAATAGTTTGTACCAAGGCTGAGTGTTTGACCATGATCCTATTGAAAGTGTGAAATCAACCAGAGCTTTAAAGGGAATGAGTGATATGGCATGAGCTACCTTATTTTAAAGAGAAAACCACTGACAATGGGACTCAGGGGAGAAACCTGGAAGAAGGAAATAAATATATTGCAATGGTCCAGATGAGAGATAGGCAGGTTAGCAGAGATGGAGAACTACTGGGTCCAGGTGTTCATTCTGAAGAAAGATCACAGGCTTTGATGACTGACTAGATGTGGAGACGAGGTTGTAGAGAAGTAATTTGCAAATTAGCACTCCATGGACACAACTTAAGGACAGTACTTGCAAAGAAAGTAGGAGGCTAAAATTATGAGGCTATGAGACCCCAAAGCCATAATGGGAAGTTCTATTTTTAATCTATTTACTATGTTGGTGAATATTATGTTTGAGAAAAGTATCTTTAAGAAAATGTTTGAAAACCACTTGAGTAGATGATATCTCCAACAAGTTCTAATTTTGAAACTGTGCTTAAGGTGACAGCATTGAGAAGGAACACATTTGGGGTTAGATGGAAAGGCAGTCAGTGTTGGTTTTGTACAGTGTAAGTTCCAACTGGGCATTACCCTAGACATGCGTGTGAGGAAGGATACCAAAGGATATCCTAATACAATATGGTCTCCACGTGGTTCTTCATAAGAAGTTTCCATGACTTCTTGTTGGGAGTAAGAAAACAGAAGTAACCAAAGATGGATACATAAAATCCTATGGAGGAAATACTTTCATTATGGCTCTTCTTCTCTCATACCAGATACCTTGTCCCCAAACTAATCAAGGTAATTTTAGCATGTGACTGTCCAAATTAATCACTATTTTCATCTCATTTGTTAGAATCAACAAGTTAACTACCATACCAATAGAAAAGTAGGGAAACAAAAAGTGAAAAGCAAAGTGATAGATGACAAATTTTAAAATTTATCAAGATATGTGTATCCTTATACCAAAGCATGAAAATACAGCCTTAGAGGATTTGCAAGGGATGAACTTATTCAGAAGGTATTCTTAAAAGAATGATGTTTCTTCCTGTCTCAAAGGTGAGCAGTGAAATTGGAGAGGAAAGTGTGAGGTAATGGATAGGCCAAGAAATGCTGTAAACATTTGCAGTGGTATTTGTAAACTTAGCACATACTAAGAATGGTTCTTTAAAGAAACAATTTGGGAATGGTAACTTTAATAGGTTTCAATCTTCAGGCATATTATTTTGGCTAATGTTGTTTAAGGCTAAATAAAATCTGAGTCCAATGTACCCATTTCATAAGTCAAAGCTTGACAGCAATTGTGGTGGTTTTCAACTATGATTGCATATTAGAATCAGCAGGGGAGCAAAAAAAAAAATCTGTGCCTGGGCCACCAAAATCCACAGCTTTTGGGGGTGGGGTGAGGCAAAGCTCCCCAGGTGCTGATGATCTATATTAGGTTTGAAAAAAACTGCCCACTAACGCAATTCCTCAAGTGACTTAATCAGAGTGTGCTGAGTATTTGGCTGGTTTGGTTGCAGCTGTTCTCCATTTATTACTTCCTGTATTAATGACGATAAGGTGAAGGCTTTACCTAGTTCTATCAGGGAGTTGGAGAGTAGGGAAATTCACAGAAGGACTGTCAAACCACTCTTCAAAATTTTCAGTGAGTCTCCTTCATGCTTGCAAACCTGAACATCTAAATGCAAACCCCATCATTACCTCTGCCTTTCAGGTCAGTGACTATGTTCGTGTTTTACGTGCACAGATGTGGCATGAAGCAGGCAGAGAGAACAGATGCAGACAGAAGGGATGTTTCATGGCCTTTTGAGACCTGAATTTTCATCTCCAAGGTTAGAAGCAATTTCAATTGGTTGGCCAACTTCCTACCAATTCAGATGACAGCTGATGCCCACTAACTGATCCCAGGAAGGCTTGTTCTTTGATATGCAACATTTGTGGAAAGGAGGAGATTGAAACAAAGTCAACGCAGCTAAAAAGAATTATGTTGTCAGTACTATGTTTCCTTTGGAATTATTCTTTTTCTTTTTCGTTTCTTTTTGCAACAGGAAGAACTATATCATCTTATTATTTTAACATGATCTGGCATCCACAACCTTATGATTTCATTTCCTATCTCTCTCTCTGATACTCCAGGCTTACTGGCCTCCTTATTTTGGCAAATTTACTTCGCTTCACATAGAAGGCCTTTATCCATGTCTCTGTTTAGAATTACCACCTCCAGATGCCTTTTTCATCAAGGTTCACCCTCTCACCCTTGGATGTCTGCTCAAAGTCACCTTATTGGAGATTATTTCTCAGATCATCCCATATAAAATAATAATTCTCCAACTACCCACTATTCCCTTTCCCCATTGTAATGCTTTTCCTTTTCTCCCTAACGCTTATTATCATTTGACATGACACATATTTACTTTTTCATTGATTTTATTCACTAGAATATAAGCCTCATAGGTTCAAGGACTTTGTGTGTATGTGTGTGTGTGTTTTACTGTTGAATTCTAAGTACTGGTGCATAGTAGTCATTCAATAAATACATGTTGCAAGTGAAATCAAGTAATAAATGTGTTGTTGAAACATTTTAGAAATAATAACATGTATCTGTGACAGACTGTCCTTTCTAAAATATGGCTACAAAATATGTATTCTTTTTACAATGTAGTCTGGATGCTTCTCCCATCCAGAGATAAGGTCTTCCTTCCCTCCTATTGAAACTGAGTGGCCAAAGTGACACCATGTGACTGCCAGAGTTAGATCATAAAAATCCATACAGTCTCTACCAAGTTCATTTGTGGTAAGAAAGTCCAGTCCAGCCCCTGAGAGGCCCACAGCCATGCTGGAGTCCTCAGATGACAGTCAGCAAAACTGACCAGCCATGAGAGTGAGTTCCAATCAAGCTGTGCTTGACAAGCACTAGCAAAATTTCAGGTTTATGAACCAAATACTTCATTCTTCTTATTATAATTACTATGTTTGGGGTAGTTTTTTATATAGCCAAAGGTCATTAATATAAAATTTGACTATTGATGAGAGAAGAACACTGAATGTAAATCAGCATTCTTATACACACACACACACACACACACACACACACACACACACCCCTTATGGTACTTGCAGGTTGAGCATTTCTCCAAAAATCCTAAATCTGAAATGCTACAAAATCCAAAACTTTTTGAGTGCCAACATTACAACACAAGTAGAAATTTCCATACCTACACTTCATGTGATGAGTTGCAGTCAAAGTACAGTTAAAACTTTGTTTCATGAACAAAATTATTAAAAATAATGTACAGAATTACCTTCAGACTATGTGTATAAGGTTATATGAAACATAAAAAAAGTCATGTTTAGACTTAGGTTTCATCTCCAAGATATCTCATTATGTACATAACACTAAAAAATCTGACAAAAAACAATTTGAAACAGAAATACTTCTAGTCCCAAGCATTTTGAATTAGAAATATTCAACCTGTATTTAGAAATCTAGCTTCAGTGTTATATATACACTCATATAGCCAGTGTTTTATATTCATGTTTATATCTATAATTATAAAAATGAAAACATGAATGCATAATTACAGATGTGTCTTATATAGTGAACACATATATACATACAAATATTACTTACAAAATGGTGCAGCCCCTATGGAAAACAATACGACCATTCCTCAAAAAATTAAAAGAAAAATTACCATGTGCTCTAGCAATTCAACTTATGGGCATATATCCCAAATACCTGAAAGTAGGGACATTAATAGATGTTTGTATATCTATGTTTAAAGCAGCATTATTCACAATAGCCAAAAGGTTGTAGCAACCCAAGTGTACATGTACAGATAAATGGATAAACAAAATGTGGTATATACATACAATGAAATATTATTCAGCCTTAAAAAGGAAGGAAATTCTAGCACATACTACAAAATGTGTAAACCTGGAAGACATTATGCTATATAAGATACTTAGAGTAGTCAAAATCATAAAGACATGAAGTGGATTTGTGGCATGGGCTGAGAGTAGGGAGGAATGAGGAGTTATTGTTTAACTGGTAGTGTTTCAGTTTTGCAAAATGAAAAAGTTCTGGGGATAGATGGCAATGATTGTACAATAATATAAATGCACTTAATGCTACTAAACTATACACTTAAAATGGTAAATTTTATTGTGTATATTTTATACAATTAAAAAATATTTCTGACTATTCCTTATTGGAGCAGTCTGCTCTCTAGCTTCCTTGAAAAGAAAATTTATTGCCTTTGCCTAAAAAAATATTTCAGGCAAAGATAACATATCTGTAGTATTGTGCACACTTTCTGTGTGGCAAATATTTATAAATATATCTCTAATATTATAAACATGATCATACATATCTTCAGTATTGTATATATCACATGCTTCTAACATTGAATGTAAACATAAATTTACACAGATACTATTTACAGGGTTAACATATAGGACTTACATATATAACTGAAATGTTTTATGTATGCTCCAGTATAATAAGGGGTATACCCACACCTACATTTTAATATACCCTATATAATCTATTTTATTGTATACATGTTATATATTACTGCCTACTGAATATATACATTATATATAATTTACATTATATAAAAATTATATATAAAATACACACATACCATTTGCACACATCCACATAGAATTTTTGAATGTTGTGAAAATGCTCACACAAATGCACAGTAGTATGGAAGTATAATATACATATAAATACACACACACACATATAACTGAAGTCTCAAGTTGGACACATATATGAAATATTTGAAAAATGTATGAAAGTTCAGTTACATGTATATATATGTATATATACACAGCTCTGCATATGTTTGCAGTGCTGCAACTGAACACATGTCTGGCAATTACACATAGATTTCCAGTAGTCTACTCAAAAGACATACAAATACATCTCCAGGATCACCATAGTCTAACTCCAAAAATAGACACATACACACACAAATCTCAACTATTGAATACATAAAATACAATTTTATACATACACAGCTAGATTTCTAGTGTTGTGTATACACATGCAACTCCTATGCTATCCACACGAATATGCATATTTCTTCAGTGTTGGATATACACACATGGATCTTCAGAGTTGTTCATACATATAACACACTCAATCATGTATACATATTTCCTATATATCCATAAATTTTTTGAAATGCACATGCATATACATGTCTCATGCTATACACTCATGTCTACTATAACATATATACACAGCTGTCTCCAGGGTTTTACACACACACACACACACACACACACACACACGACTAATCTCATATACACACAGAGGATCTATGTCTTGAGACTCTTTTCCTCCTGTGATTTGTGGTATGAGCTTCATTACTTTCTAATCTTAAATTGTGTACATATAAATTCTTTACCCTGTGGCAAAAGGTTTTATTTTAATCAAAACCTTAGAGATTAAATAATTAAACCTGCCACCATCCACAGTTTTCATTGCTAATTAGTCATGGTGAGGTGCCATTGTCATAGGATGCAGGATTTCTAAATTTAGCAGTAGAATATTACATTGATCACACACAAAAACAGCCTTGAGTCTCTGGGGATCAACAGTACGTCAGCAAGTGCGTTGTGGTTGAGTTCACCCTTCACCCATTGAAGGGGTGCTCCTCGAGTTGTCGGGAACAATCTTCTTGTTCTCTGGACGCACATAGCAACCACACACAAAAAAGAATCTACCGTGCTTAACCCTTTGAGGGTCTTACATTAGCAACTTGGAAGGGGATGATATTCTTGATCAACTCTGCGCTGTTCATCTGCCTGCCTTGCTAAACTATAGAGCAGATGTCCTGCAGAAAAACAGCTGCTCCTCTGTCTAGAGCCACAGGCTGTCTCCCTGCCCCTTCCTGACACGTTGGAGACAGTGAAACAACCACGCACGTTTCCTTCTCACTGTGCCAGGTTAGGTGCTGCTTTCTGCTCTTCTCCGAGGAAAGAATAAGTAAAATACATAACGTGAGGCTTTCTGACATCCAGCTGCTATATTCCTGTGTATGCCTTCTCTGGGTCTGAAGACGGGTCTGCTAAATATCAATATTAATTAACAGAGTCACAGATATTTTTCTAATCCTCTTTCTTTTGTTGGGCTTCACTCTAGGAGTGGCATTCTCTTATTCCCAGGAGAGAAAGGGTTTTGGGGACATGCAGACTTAGGTTGGGAACCCTGATCTGTTACTTAACTAGACTTACGATGTTTAATTTTTTATTCTAGCTAAAATTTCCTTATTTGTAAAACAGGATGCTGTGAGCATGAAGTAGGTTTCCACTGATTGTTTATTCTGTTCCCTTTCTGATTACCGTTGGGGGGGGGGAATGTCCTCCTTTGTTATTCTCTTATCTGTTTCTTACTTCTTGAGTTAGAGAAATTTGATTCAATTCCCCAATTACTGTTAGTACCATTTAGTGGTGGGCAGTGCACAGGGGCATCGGGATTAGTGACAACAGTTGAGCCAGCAATCATAGCTTAGGTTCATTTAATTAAGGGTTGTAGGTGTCTTAATTTACCTGGTAGGTAATAAATAGCTACTGAAGAGGCTTTAAAACTAAATATTTCTGGGTGTCATGAAGCGTTAACACAGAAAAGAGAATGCCTTTTTTTTAAATGCTATTTTTCTTCTGTTCCCGGACACAAGAAGCATTGTGGGAGTGATGGGATAAGAATACTGAGAGTGACTAGGGAGGGCACTTAGGTGAGAGAGAGACTGGAAAGGTGAAAGTGGTATTAGTCATTCTTTGTGTTGTTTCCTCTCACATTCCTTTGCAGACACGCCTGCTTTTAAGAGTCCAGTAGTATTGCACACTGCCTGGGTACCCAAACTTCCATCATGCACGGCTTTCACTGTGGCACTGAGCACTTGCATAAATTTTCCCCGTCCTTCCTACAGAAGTTACCATTTAGTGAGCTGCTCTCTCACCTTCTAATAGAACCCATTAATGCTTCCGTATGAATGACTACAGTCAACCGATAGCGTTCCAGCCACTATTCTAAGTGCTGGGCCTAAAGCACTGAGCAACATATCTAAGGGTCTTGACCTCATGGAACTTTCATTCAAGTCAAGTCAAGAGGGAAGTAGAAGAAAGACAAATAAATGAATAAGATAACTCTAGAGAGTTGGAAATTGCTACTAAGAAACAAAATAATAGAATGAATAGGTGAGATTGAGAGGCAGTCAGAGGATGAATCATGTCGGATTTATGGTCTTGTAGGCCATAGCAAGAATATGCATTTTATTCTAAGTGGCATAGGGATCCATTGTAGGCTATAAACACAAGAGCAGTGAAGTGAACCAATTCACATCTCTGAAAGATCACTGGAACAAAGACGATATGGAACACAGAAAAGGAGATAGTATTATGTCTAACAACCATAAAGGCAATTAAAAAATAGTCTTTTGACTATTGGGTTTCGTTTCTTAACAGTATACACTGTGTTGAAAGACAAAACAGACACAAAATGGATGACTATTGGGATACAAGTAAAGGAATCTATTTAATAACAGCATGTTCAAGTCTCAGAAGGTGGTAGTAAAGAAATTGTATGGAGTTTTGAAGAGCTATTAAAATAATTTTTAAAATTCATCAACTCATTTAATTATTCTGAAGTCATATATTGTGATCTTACTCTGGGTTGAACTTGCATAGACAATGAGAATTCATGGATGAACACGGCTCATTCCTTACTCTTATGGGAAGCATACTTTGGTGGGAAGATGTACGGTAGAGCTTAATCTTAAAGGTTTGGGACTTTGTCCCTGGATCCTGAAAGTAAATTTCTAAGTCCCTGGAATAGTCTGTCTAATAGAAGTATCTTTGTGTAACTGTATGTCTTGGGCCATGTCACATAACCTATGCTAACAATATGTTTTTTGGCAAGGGGTCTTGGGCCATTCTGTATCAGCTATTCCTCTGGAAGGGCTGGAGACTAAGGTCGGCCATTATGTGGTCTTCTGTGTCTGCATGATACAATAAAAACTACAGACTCAAGGTTCGGTTGAACTCCCCTATCTGGCAATACTCAGGGAGAAGTGCTGTCTGCACAACCCTAAATGGTAAAGGACAACTGGAAGGTTATGCCTGGAATTCTCCTGGACACTGCTCCATGTGCCTCCCCTGCTGAAGATTTTAATCTGTATTCTTTTATTGTAATGAACCATATCTCTGAGTATAGTGACTTTTCTGAGTTCTGTGAGTCCTTCTAGCAAATCATTGAACCTGAGTTTGGTCTTGGGTACCTACTAAACCCATTAAAGATCAGACATGTGAATGGCTGATTACAGGGCACGCAGATACATTCCCTTGTGCCATAGAGTCCAAAGGAAGGGCATATAACCTAGTCTGAATGGTCCAGGGGAAATTAATTAGAACAAGGGAAGTATAAAGTGAATCTTACATATGAGTAAAGAAGAAGAATTGTTATTCTAGGCAGAAGGAAAAACAAAAGCAATGCTGGGAAGAGAAGATAGAAAGGTAGGAGATTGAAAATCTTTCTAGATAACTGGATAAATTGATATAGGATATAGCAAAAGATGAGTTAAAAATGAGAGAAGGCAGTAGTAGAGATCTTTGACATGTCTTGTCCCACAGGTGATAGGAAGCTATTACATAATGTTAAGAATGGAAGTGGCACAGTCAGATTGCCTTCAGGTAGATCATTCTTAGCGGTGGTGAGGAGTAAAGACGTGAGACAAAGACATTACTCAGGAGGATATTATAATATTTTAGGCTAAAATGGCGAAGGCTTGGATAAGGACAGTGGTCATAGAGAGGAGGCAATACATTCAAGAAACATTTACAATAAGTAAATAACACATCTTAAGCTCTAATTGGATTTAGAAATTAAGAAGAAGGTTAAGTCTAGGATGAAATCTACATCTGGGTAGATTGGGTAGAGGATGGCAATATCATTTTTTGAGATAGGAAATGCAATAGGAAAAGCATTGGTACTCAAATGGTGATAGTGTTCACTAGGGATTTGCGAGGTTGTGGGTAGACACACATCCGAGAGATGTGGTGAGCACTATGAAGGGGAGGGGCATGCTTGAAATGTATTTGGGGGTGGGTATTAGGGGTCTCAATAGGGGGTAGGAAATCCTCTAAAACTGATTTATGTGAATAGCTGTACAACTTGGTAAATTTACTAATAACCATTTAATTGTACACTTAAAATGGAGTAAATGCATGATATGTAAATTACACTTCAATAAAGAAAAAATAAAAATAAAAATAAAAAAAGAATGCCAGAAAATAAATCTAAAAGGAATAATAAAATTAGGAAATGATGATTTTGCCATCTCTAATGTGGTTCAGCCAATGATCATCAATGCATGCCAAAACTACTCAGTGAAAATGTGTTGGAGAACATGGCAGTCACGTAGTACCAAAATGTCTTCTCATAGATTATTTATTAATTATAAAGGAAAAAGCTTAACTTCAAAATGAAATAAAAATGTTGGCCGATACCATCTTAACCAGGTAACAAAATATACTGAGTCCCCCAATATGATGTAATGAGACATAACCAACAGCACCTATGCAGTTTTCTTCTTAAAGATGTTTTACCTGAATCTAATCATGAGAACACAATCAGACAGATTAGAGACATTCTGTAAGACAAGCCTGAACTCTTCAAAAATGACAAGTTCATCAAAGGCAAAACATAGGTGGGAAACTGCTTGGAACTAAAGAAGTCTAAAATGACAGTACCACTAAATGCAAGGTGTATGATCCTTGATTGGAGTCTAGATTTTTAAATCAGCTAAAAAATACATTACTAAACAAACAAACAAACAAAAAGCCATTACTGGACAATTAAGATAGTTTAAATATTGACTTATCACATTGTTCACTGTAGTGCAAAACTTTTTAACCTGTATTTCAGTCAGATGATATGATTTGTGTGTAGTGAGTATCAAAGTTTTAATGATCAAGCATTATTAATATAACAAATAGGTCTTCTAAGCATTTCATGTAATGTTTTTAAGCTAGTCAGAGTATTTTTTGTCATAATAAAATATAGTTTCAAATGTAGAGGTAGTTTTACATTTGGTAAAGATAAAAGCTATGTCTTACATGAATTCTGCTTTTCTTGCTCTGCCTAATCAACTAAAAATAATTGTTCCGAAGCTAGTCAACCTACCACAGAATGCAAATTGAAAAGTTACAACAACAAATAAAACAAAGATGAAAGTAAATTAAAACAATTCATGCATATAGACAGAGACTTTAGCTTTTTCATCTTTCCTCTCTTGTAATAATCAGCACAAGACCTGTTATACGATATTAGGTTATTAAATATGAAATGTCCAATTTCCTTAAGTACTAAGTTTGACAGTTGATATCTGTGACCTTTCACCTTGACACTTCTTGCTTTATTTTTATTGTGAAGGTACATCCCCATTCTTTCAAAAGCATGGTTTGGCTTGTGATTATCTTTCAAAAATTTTTTAGAGCAATTTTTGTGAAACCATGAATAAGTAAAAAATGCATGGTATTTTTGAATATGAGTTCCCTGTGGAAGCAATGCTGCACATACAGCTCGAAATGTCAATAAGGTGTTTGGGAAGGATGTGGCTAATGAACTCACAGTACATTAGAAGTCTGAGAAGTTTCATTCTAGTGATTTTAATCTTGAAAATGAGCCATGTGGGTGACCTGAGATCAAGGTGGATAATGATGAGCTGAAAGCTTTAGTGGAATCAAATCCATCTCAACCTACATGTGAGTTAGCGGTAAGGTTTGACGTTACTATTCCAACAATACTGGACCATTTCAAACAAATCACCAAAGTAAAGAAGCTGGATAGATGGGTTCTGCATGAATTCAACAAGCATCAGAAGAGAAATCATTTTGAAGCTTGCCTTTCTTTGCTATCATGACATAAAGGCAAACCGTTTCTACACCATATTGTTACATGTGATGACAAATGGATTTTTTGACAACTGCAAGCATGCAGCACAATGGCTGGATAAACATGAAGTGCCAAAACACAGTCCAAAACTGAATATTCATCAAAAAAAGCTAATGGTGTCTGTTTAGCGGGCCATCACTGGTATTATCCACTATGGCTTCATAAAACCTGGTCAGTTGATTACAGTGGATGTCTACTGCAACCAACTGGATGAAATGATGAGGATGCTTGAGGTTAAGCAGCAGAGACTGGTCAACAGAGACAGGCCAATCCTCTTGTAAGACAACACTAGACCACATGTCACACAAACCGTGCCACTCAAACTACAGCAGCTGGACTTGGAAACTCTCTGTCATCCACCATATTCACCAGACCTTGCACCAACTGACTACCACTTCTTCCAGGCTTTGGACCACTTCTTGCAAGGAAAAATATTCAATTCTCAACCGGCTGTGGAAAACATCTTTCACACTTTCATCGCCACTCGCTCTCCAGGCTTCTTCGTTGCTGGCATAAACAAGCTGCTGTTAAGACAGCAAAACTGTGTTGATGCTTTAGGTGCATACTTTGATTAATTGTACTGCTCCTTGTCTGAGATGTAATAAATGACACTTCTTATTCAAAATCAGACATTTCATATTTAATGACCTAATAGATGCTTGTTATAGCTCAAGACACAGCAAATTAATTAAAGGTAATTAAAGTTGACTCAGAAACAGGTACAACAGGGATATAAAGTTCCCAGAACACAGAATATGACAGAAAATTGGTGATCATTAGGCCACAGGGTCAGAGGTCCCAATGACAGATGCCACATCCCAAAGTGTGTTCAACAGTGGGGATGATTAATTACCTGGTGCTCATACTGTCTCTCCTTTTTCTACACCCATAATGGACATAAATTTCCATCACCCACTGCTAAAAGTCACCATTAACAATGAGGTGAGAAAGCATTTCATATGAAATGGAAAGTACATTTTGAAGCTCTTCTTGTTTCAGCTTTGAAAGGAAGATTGCCTCGCTTGCGACCAGGCAGGGATGAATGATGTTCAATAACCGTTAAATTAGAAAGTGAACTAAAGTATGGAAGAGCAGAAAAATAATTTCCTTTTACATTGCAGCATGTATTATGACTTCAATATATAATATGGCAAGTGCTTACCTGGTTGCAAACTGAGCAAAAGCAAGAAAGCTGCCCCACCTCACAGAGATAAGTTGCTGATTGAGATAACAGAAAGCAAGTCTGAACCAGACGGCTACAAAGGTGTTATTTCAAGGTTTTCATGGCGCTGGTGGTATCTGCTAACCCGGTGTGTTTGAAATAAATTCGAGGAAATTCTTGATTGTGGTTTCTCTATCTGACTCTTTAAAAAATAACACTCATGTTTCTCCCATTCTTTAAAATTCTACCTCTATTAATTTGTTTTCAAGACTAGGCTTTTAGGCACTAAATAGGGCATACCATAAAGCAGTTTGAAATTTTATGGAAAATGACATGTTTCTGAGAAATGTTTGTGCAGCATTTTTTATTTGCAAATTATTTTATGTTGCAAACATCCTAGCTAATTATCCATCCTAGTTATTCAGGTACTAGATCGCCCTTATATTACATATGTGAAAAATAAGATGTAGAGATAAGTTCAACCGGAGTTAACTAAACTTTGCGAGCCTCCTAGCCAATGAAAATAAAAATTATTTGTCCCAAATTATACAGTAAATCAATAATCTGGCCATTATTAAAACTCAGCCTCAAAAGCTCCAGCTCAGTTCCCTGAATCATTTAGTGCCTCATAAGGATTTTATTGTTTTGTAATATATTGATCTTTTCTTGAAAAATTAAAGTCTGCATAGCAAAGTGCACAGTTGACAAAATTATAATTGTTGACTATTTAGGCAATAAAGGTACCATTTATTTATTCTGTATTTTCTAACCCCCATATTCCCAGCATTGCCATCTCTTTCTCCTTGGCTTATAAACTTATCCAAGAATCTCTAATTTTATGAAATCTCCTGACCCTAATATTGTTATTAATGTACTATCTTATTGCTTCTTCTTTTTAGTAAAACTTTTTGACAAAATAATTTAAATTTGCTGTCTTCATTCTGGCACTACCCAATCACTCTTCAACCCACAAAAATTTACTTTCTGTCTCAACCAATTAATTGATATGTTCTGTTAAAGTTTATCAATAGACTCAATTTTTCCCAAGTCCAAAAGGTACTTTGAGACCTTAGTTATCATCCCTTGATCTGACTGATGCATTTCGCTTTGTTGAGTTCCCTCTTGCTTTTGTTTTATCCTCTGTCCAGTGCTTCTCTAGCTCTTTCATGAGCTACTCTTGATTTGTCTCTCTTTCATGTTGGGGTTTCAGAGTTCTGTCCTTAATCCACTGTTCTTTTCATGGTATAACTTCTCTTTGGATTGTCATCCTCTTTCAAGATTTAAACTACTTCCTGTACTCTAGTGATTTCCAAAACCAAATCTCTCTCTGTGACCTTTCCTCCAGATTTCAGACTCACATATACAAATATCCGTTGGATATTTCTAATCAGATGAGAGTTATGGGCTATGTCCAAAATTTGTTTTACCCTCAATCTTGTCCTCCTATATTCCTTATATCATTTTAATGACTCAACATCTACAAAATCTTAAATCTAAGCACATAACTAGCTTTGTGTTTTCCCTCACTTTCCATGTTCAATTAACCAACACATTTTGTCAGTTGTACCTCATTTATTAAATTAGTCTTGTCTTCTCTGCATCTACTGTCTCCCACATAGTCTCTTAATTATGTTCTAATTGAGCTTCTGTTTTTAGCTTTGACTTCTTCAAAATCATTCACTGCACCAAAGCCATCTGCATAAAACGAAAGGTGCTCATCATTCTCCTTCTTACAGTCCCCAAAGCTTCCCTATAGTTTACAGAATAGAGTACAAGTTTATAAGAGTAGATACAAGGGAATTTATAACCTAGTTTCCATCTACCATTGCCAAGATGCCTGACATGCCCTGCCTCACTATTTAGTAGTACTCAAATGTTTATAGTTTCCCATCCACATGGAACTTTACAAAACCTCAGCTGTTGACTCTGTCTTGAGCACCCTTCCAGTCCCTTCCCTGTGGTATTTATTAGTACTGTTTCCCACTATGTGTCCTTCTGGATACATGGTAGGATAGCACTCCCATCCCCTTGAAGATGACCATGATCACGTGACTTGCTTTGGCCAATAAAAAGTGAGTAAAAGCAATGTGTGTCACATCCAAGCAGAAGCTTTTAGGAGCAAATGTATGATTCTCCCTATTTCTTCTTCCTGCCACAGCAAATAGCAAGATTCCAGAAGGTCCATCAGCCTCAGTCCCTGAGTATGGGCACTATACTAAAGTCTACATGAAAATTAAGGGAGAAATAACCTTTTTTGCATCTAGCTCCTAAAATATTTGAGATATTTATTACTGCAGCATATTCTAACCTACATCGACACATACACTCTTTCTATTCTTTTTATTTGGATAATTCTTACTTATGTTTTAAAACATACTTGCTTATTACCTCCTCTCAGAAAGTTTTCCCTGAATTTCCAGGGTATCAAGTGCTTCCATTTCTCTCTGCTCACAGAGCCATCACCCATCTACTACCTTATGTGGAATTTACTCCGTGTCATTTACTCCTAACAAGCTGAGATCCTTAACGGAAGAATAAAAAAATATTCAAGATGTATATCTTCTTCATTTCTTTTCCTTAGTGCTTAGCATAAATACCTGTTTGTCGTAGAGTAGATGCTCAATAAATGCTTGTTCAAGTAATTCAAATAAAGTCAGTTTAATTTTTTTTAAAAAGCTAATGCCATATTTTACTGACCATTTATTTAACCAACAGAAAATTGGAATTAATTTGAAGAAATGGTATCCTCTAAATCTTCTACCACATTAGTGGAGTGACTTTGGGCAACTTAGTGTCTCTGTGCCTCAATTTCCTCAACTGTAAAATGTGGATAATAACATCATCCACCTAATAGGGCTGCTGTAGGACTAAAAGAATCAATTCACAAAAAATGCTTAAAATATTAGCTATCTAGATATTTGCTTTATAAAATGCATCTGCTTATGTGTGGTTATTACTGTGATTTAACTGTGTCATTTGCCTGATTTCTCTTTCCAATATGTTTTTGATTGACATATATAACTCTTGCCCTTCAGAAAAAATACAGCTAGACAATCCCTTGCTCCAGATAACTCTCATTATCAAAATGCCAGCACTATAATTGCCAGTTTGGGGACTGGACATGTCCAAAATAAAAAAGGAAAGGGGCAGATACTTGGTCAGGCGGCAGCTACACCAAGTGGTCAGGGTGTATTCACATAATTAACCTCCTTGAGCTTCAGTTTCTTCCATTTTAATATAGAAATAGTAATATGGAAAGTTTTTGGCAGGATTGAAGGAAATAATACTCGTAAGGAGTCCAGCATCATATCTAGCACATAGTAATTTCACAATACGTGATTTTCATTCCTAGTTACTGTTATCATGTTTATCATCATGAATCCTGAGGAAAGGCTGTCATTCTGGGACCATAAATAGGTTGTTACTTTGCCTCGCCTCCACCACAATTGACAAGACTAAGGGCAGACATTCCATCGCATTTTATTTATCCAGAATGCCAAATATAGTGCTCAATAAATATTTATTGAATTCAATTGAATTTTTAATCATGTGCCTTGTTGAACAACCCAACTCCATGTCATGAGTCACTGTAATGAAGAAAGAGTTAGGGTTACATTTGGAGATGGCACAAACACCCATCCTCCCCCAGCTGGGAGAGAGCCACCATTGGCATGCCATACCAGCAGTCTTGGGAATTGACCCTCTATCTGAAATGTTGGAATTGTCACCTAGGATGTTGGTGATTGTTCACAAATAATAAGCACACATTTGTATCAAGAGAACAATGGATGTGTCTTCTGGACAAGGAGATATTGAGTACCTTATCTGCAAGCTTCAGCAAGCTGGAAAAGTCAGAGTATCTGGTGGTAGAATCACTGCTCCCATTTTAATATAGCAGCTTCAGCACTGTACAGGTGCAGTAACACACACAGACTGCCTGAAAATGTATGTTTTTTAAGATGGAGTCTCACTCTGTTGGCCTGGGGAGAGTGCAATAGCGTCATCATAGCTCACTGCAACCTCAATCTACTGGGCTCAAGCAATCCTCCTGTCTCAGCCTCCCAAGTAGCTGGGACTACAGGCATGTGCCACAATGCCCAGCTAATTTTTCTATTTTTAATGGAGATGGGGTTTCACTTTTGCTCAGGCTGGTCTCAAACTCCTGACCTGAAGCTATCCTCCTGTCTTGGCCTACCAGAGTGCTAGGCTAAAAATATTTCTTGAAATCTACAGAAGGGCAACCGGTAGACAGGAGACTATACTTTAAATTGAGGAATTCTGTCACTCACTGTAGAAAACCTCATGGAAACAAGTAACATCAAAGTTTGCGAATTTGGGCTCCTACCTATAAAAGTATATTTTGTCTGTACTTTGATCAACTTCCAGCAGAGAAAGGAGAGTATGGAAGCTTTAAAACAATCTGCAGAAACATGAGAACCTGCTGAATAACCACAACTAGGAGAGGGAAGAAAAGAAGAAGAAATAAAAATTTGTATGCAGAATACTGGATACAGGTCAATATGCCACACAGAAATTCATCAGTAGATTCTGATAAACTATTATTGAGCAAAGAAACCCCACGATTCTTTTTCCTAGGAACTTGGCTAAGACAAAGAAATTCCTGGAATCTATGTCACATGTATAGCATGACAGTCAATTGGGAAACAGCCTATTTATCCTTGATGTGATGCCTGACTTGTTTAGTTTGCCTTTTGGGTGCTGAAATAATTGCACATATCTCAAATGACCAAAGGAATGAAAACCAAAGACCAGCCTGTATCCTACACAGTGAAGATGTGCCATATGGCAAGACACCAGCCTCCCAGGCCACACAAGCACCCGCGACCTATGACCATCAAGGACTATATTGTCAACAACAAGCAGCTGAGCATGACCCAGGCCAGAGGAGTCCACGACATCTCCATGTTCTGCTTCCTTGTGCAGAGGCGTTCATTTTTCCCCTACCTGATCAAACACGGAGGTTCCAGTTAAAGTAGCTGGTATGGAGCCTGGATTTTATGGAAATATTTTCATTAGCCAAAACAAATACCTTGATACAGTATTTGTTAAAATACATTATTCTTTGTCTAGTTTGCATTTTGCTTATTTTGTCAGGCACCAGAAGAATGCTTTTTGGCCAAAAAGAGAAGTATTCAAAAAGAAAACATGGAAGAAAAAGAAACAGTTGCTAGAACATTTTATTCAGACCTCTTCCTGAAACTTTATCTGGCAAGCCATTTTAGAAAACATAACACATAATCTGCTAAAAATTTAAGAAGTGAGTGGGAATTTTTATTATCAATCCCAATGTTCTGACCAAAATTTTCTCTTCTAGTTCTAACGGCCAAATTCTGCATTGACATATGCTTTTCTTCCCACAGCCTCTCTGGATTTCATGGTGGATAAAGTTATTCCAAGATTTTAGAAATTGGATGACTTTTGGGTTCATAATGATTTTGTGAGAAATTATATTATTCTGTGAAGAGAGCAGTGAACTGAAATCTAATTTTTCCAGTGAGTTTCTTTCTGGCCCAAACAATTAATTAAATTTTGCTGGCACCATAAAAACATTTGTTTTATACCTGTATAAAAGTGTGGCAGAAAGGAAGGGGGAAAAAAAGATTCGCTTTGAAATTTGAAATTAAATAAGGAATTGAGTTCTAACTCTGCCTCTTACTAGCTGCTTGAATGCTGTATAACAACTCCGAAATCTAGTTTCTTTCTTTCCTTCCTTCCTTTCTTCCTTCCTTCTCTCCCTCCCTCCTTCCTTCCTTCTCTCTCTCTCAATTTATCTGATTGTTTGATTATCCAACAATCAAAGGATTATTGGGAGGAGTAAGCATGTGAGAAGCTCCTCAGACAATGCCTAAAATGTAATAGGTCCTTCATAAGCATTAGTTTCTGTTTATTTCCTCCAGCTTGTTGATATGCAGAATATCTAAGTAGGCTTCTCATACTATGGCATGCATCAGAATCACCTGGAAGGCTTGTGAAATAGATTCCTGAGCCCCACCCCCAGAAATTTTGATTCAGTAGGTTTGTGGGTAGGCCTGAGAATCTGTACTTCTAACAAATACCCAGAGGATGTCTATGCTGCTGGTGCAAGACACACTTTGAGGGTCATTGATCATTCTAACGGATGCAAACAAATTTTATTACTTGGGCCAGCTCCAGTTGATTGGTGTGTTCTTTTGGGAAAGATTCTGAGGCCATGTCAGGCTTGGATGAGATTGTGTTTTTAGAATGCTGAGTATTTAATATCTCTATCCTCTCTTTGAAAACTTTTTTCTCCTTTCTTACCCCTTGCCCATGTCTCAGTCAAAACGCTAGGTTAAACCTCAAATTCCAGCAATCTCAAATCAGATGGCCAGTTCTCTCTCATTTCCTGGTACCAAACCTCCTTTCAACCTCAAAGACACCTGCAAAACATTCAGAAATCAGTGCCCATACATGTCCATCAGCTACATAAAACCCATAAAGTCCAGAAAAATAAATAACAACAATGTACTATGTGCAAGACCCTAGCATGTGTTTATATCTGTGTGTGTGTGTGTGTGTGTATATATATATAAAATATATATAACTTCATTTAATTCTCCCAACAATTCTATGAAATAGATATTATTACCCTCAGTCTATAAATTAAGAAATGATGTTAGAGTTTTCTCAAGTAATTTTCAGAAGGTCATCTAGAAAATATGCAAAATATTTAAGATCAAAGCTTGTGTTCCTAATCTCTACAGAAGCTGGAGGCAGAAACACTCAAACACTTTTTCTCGTTGTTAGGGAGGAAAAAAATAAGTTGTCCTTTAGAGCTTAAGATTTGTTGTGTGTGTGTGTGTGTGTGTGTGTGTATTTTATGAAGTGGCTGAGATCTATCATTCTCATATATCACATTCAAGTGAAATATCAAAAACATACAGTAGTCACCCCTTATCCACAGTTTTACTATCCAAAGTTTCAGTTACCTGTGGTCAACCAATGGTCTAAAAGTATTAAAGGGAAAATTCCAGAAATAAACAATTCATAAGTTTCCAATTGCACCCCATTTTGGGTAGCATGATGAAATCTCATGCTATTTTGCTTGTCCTGCCCAGGACGTGAATCATCCCTTTTTCTAGCATATCCATACTGTATACGCTACCTGCCTGTCACTCACTTAGTAGCCATCTCGGTTATCAGATCAAAAAAACATAGTCACTGTGGGTATGGTACTAACCATGGTTTCAGGCATCCACTGGGGATCTTAGAACATATCCCCCATGAATAAGAAGGACTACTGTATGTAAATAAATTTCTGTGCAATTCTAGAGTCACTTCTCCTAGATATAAATCATGCATACATTCCCTGGCTTAGTAGTCTTCATTATTTTATTATCAACTGTTCTTATTACAGAAGTACCTAATGTGAAAAGCAACATGTCTTAATTCAGGTCTTACGATTCTTGGTTATCCCAGGCTTTACATTTAATGCATACCCAATGCTTTGCCAGGCTTCAATATTAGATGTCTTCACTTTTTCCTTGGAAGGCAAGAGGGTCATATTTTGTTGAACATGCTTCTGCATGTTCACTATCAAATTAATTTAATTTATTTATACCCATGCATGATTCACTTCTTATTTTTAAGAAAAAGCATATTTCAAAGTAGGTCAGTTCATTGGTAAATTACATGTGTGCTGCAATATAATTTAATGTGCCTGCTTAATAAAGAAAGGACTGCTTTAAAAATCATTCTCTCAAAGCTCTGGAGAATTTAGGTTAGTGGTAAAAGCAAAAATTGTTCCCCCCAGGGTGCTGTTATGCTTATGAAATGGATAATCAAAACCATTTTGAAATATCATTCATTCTCTTCCTTTTATGTTTGCAAAAATTTTTTTTAAATAACATGTTTGTCTTGATAGAAACTAATTTGGCACTTGTGAAAGGTGCTTTAAGGATAGTACTATCAGTTGTTTTTAAGCTTTCTTATTCTCTCAAAAAAGTCATATTGTCATGAGCACCATAGAGATAAATAGCCTGGTATTTGTTTTGCTTTGCACCTTACAGAGCTGTCTTTGAGATCAAAGAGATTCCTGTGTGAGAAGGAGGTCCACAGAGTACAGGGTGAACAGACGCTGATGCCAAACAGGCAGGGGAGTCTGATTGCGGAGACCAACTTCCAAGTCACCAAAAATATCACCAGCTGACTTAGGGAAACAGGAATTACAGGATTATAGAGTTTTGAAGCCCAATCGTACATTAGAGAAAACCTAGCCTGACATCTTTATTTCACAGCTGATGACACTGAAGGAGAGAGTATCCAAGACCACAAAGTCAATTGCAAAAAATAAAAAGTTTATTTAAATAATCACAGATATTGCTACCAGAAACCCTTTGAGTTCTGCTTCAAGCCAGAACAAAAACCAAGTGACGCATTCACCAGGAAGCAGCCAACTGTAGGTAATTGTAGGTAACTGTAGGTGGAGAAGAGCTTCAACATGCTAAGCAGAGGAAGATGACTGAGTCAAGAATCTTTTGCAAAAAAAAATGGAAATGAGATTCATTATCATACTCCTTTTATTTGTGTCTACAAGGATCTTAAAAAACAACTTCATAGGATGAATAAGATCTGGTATTCAGTAGCACAAAAAGGTAAATTATAGTTAACAATAATTTATTGTATATTTTAAAATAACTAAAAGAATGGAATTCAGCTGTTCCTAACACAAAGAAATGATAAATAATTGAGTTGCTGATTTGATCATTACATATTATATGCCTGTATCAAAACATCACATGTACCCCATAAATATATACATTTTGTACTCATAATAACCACAAATTTAAAATGAAAAAAATAAATTGCAGGAATAGTCACTGAAAAAATATAAAAACTCCTTTTCTACCAGGATATCTTTTGGTCTATTTAGGAATGATTTTGACCAAAGTATGTCTGGTCTCCATGGTGGCTTCCAGGGAGTCAGGTTCAGCAAGAGACCTATGAACAGATGACTTGGGAGTAAAAGAAGCATTAAGATAGGATCTTTTATGAAAAGGTTTGGAGGACACAAAAGGAGAAATTTGCTGACTTTACACTTGGGCCCGTGATAGAATTCCCAGGACTAACTGTGGTACCATACTTAGTTTAACTATAATACTTACGAAGCTGAGACTATGATTCCAAAATAGATTTTATCCAAGCAAATCTACTATAGAAATTGGATCTACAAATTAGGATAAATATAGTAATATAGTGAAAAGTTAAAAGTTACACACACACACACACACACACACGCACACACACACACACACACACACACACAGAGGCAAATAATGTCCCCAGAATTAACTCAAAATTCCACACAGGGAATCTTAAATTGCCATGTTTACCGGCACAGTGGGTAAGTATTTGCCTTCTTTGCCAATTGGTGTAGCTACTTAAACAGTATAGGTACCTGTTTACTGATAAGGCTGGTGTTGATTCTCTTGTTGCTATGGGAGATGGTTAAAGTTGATTTCGTACCCTAACCAAAGGCCTCCATATCTCTACTCCTGGGAGGAGTGGATGGATTCTATCACTGAAAGCTAGGGTGTTCTCTGTGTGATCAGGCCCTGCCAGTGTGTGTGTCTGAATCATTTCTAACAATGTTAGTAGTTACTCTAGGTAACCAGGAGTTGTTTTCCTTTTCAGATATCATACATGTTTACACTGGCACACATACCAGAATTCAGGGGGAGGAAATGACAATACAAAATTAGCAACTAAGTGCTTTGATATGTATCCTAAATGGACTAGTCACTATTTCCTGGACATTCATGCTAATTCACACCTATGTTAATTGCACACTCATTCTAGATGCTTAGAATACACTTTCTTCTCCCCTGTTTTTCCCAACAATTCATTCTTGTTTACCCCTAAAGACCCGGTATTCTTTATCTTTCCTTTAGTATTAGAGAAAACTATCTGTAGAATATTAAAAATTGCTTTTGTCATTTAACAATATTTTTTGGAGATAATACTATAGTCTATCATTCTATATCAGCAAATACAGATGTATTTTTAATGCATTGCAAAGTTTTCCATTGGATCATGTAACATGATCTATTTAACCAGCCCCTTACTGAAGGATGTTAGTCGTGTCCACTGTGCAATTACGAAAAAGACTGCAAAGACTGTGGTTTTGTGTGTGTTTATATACGTATGTCTTTGACCACATGAAAGTATAGCTAGAAATTGCTGGGTTAAAGAGTACATTTATTTAAATTTTGGTAATAATTTCCAAATTTGTGACAATAGAATCTGGATTTAAGAATGTTTGCCCACCCCGAAGCCAATACCCCCTTACAAACTTTATTTATGTTGGCCCATTTGATGAGTGAAAAATATTAATAGCATCTTATTCTTACTTTTTAGTTTGCATTTTTTTAAAATATGAGTCAAGTTCAGCTTCATTTTATAAACTTTCTTATACATTTGTATTCTTTTATTTTGAAATTCTCCAAACCCATTTCTCCAAAGTTAGTGTAGAGCTAGAGAGTGTGCATACTTTTTTAGCAATCATCTACAATCAGAATTTTGTTTTATTTTATGATTTTGTCTGTCTGGCTTCCTCCCTCTACCCTGCATCTTTTATATTTATCTTTCTTAAACCTCCTCTTGTTCATTTCAACCATTCTGCCAGCCTGTTTTGTGATGCCCTCATTCACGGCATTAACCCCTCTCCCGGCTTTGTGTTTGCACCCTTCCTCATCTGACCTCATCTTCCTTATAGTTTCTGTGCAGTGGCTAGAGCCTGCCTGGTTCAGATTGTGTGGCCCTTAACTGAGACCCTGCCCATCCTGACAGAGTATTCCACTGTGGTCTCTTAGTCCTGGACTTGGTATAGACGCTGTGTTGCCCACCTCTGAGCTCTGAAATATGCTTAGGATAAATCTCCTGCATAAAAATTATAAATGGGGATGTTTCTGAGGTATTCATGTGAGTGCTGTTCACCCCCATCTCTCCCCACTCATTGTGCCTTCTCGTGGTTGTTTTTATCACCTGTATATTCAATCCCGATTAGTCCTAGCCTCACTACTGAGGGAAAAGGGATGGAAGAAAAGCTGAGGGAAACTGGTTCCTGATTTATTTTATAAAATCCACTGACTAAATGAACCAGGTTTGTTTTTCCACCAACTGATACTTGAATGTTACGGAGTCATCTGATTTACCAAATACACTCACCAAAAAAAAAAAAAAAATGTTCTTTCCTTTAAAGTGGTAACTTTACTTATTAAAAAAATAAAACTGATCATCAATTGAATGAGCCTTGTTCAATTCCCTTTGCCCTTCTCTTCATTATTTATTGTGGTCATCTTATTTTCATCTGCAGATAATTCAAATTTATTCTAATTATTTAGCACATTCTTTCAAATTTTTTCCCAAGCCTTCTTAATTGGGATGTGCTATCTAGACATATCCGGAGAGCTATTTCCCAAGGCACAAGAGATGCCCAGACCCTGTCAGAGGGCAAAAGTGTCGAGTAGGCAGGAAGGGATCTACCTCTTTAAAATCACAGCGTGTCTAGACTTATGCCCAAATACATCGGTTCATGATAAAGTAGTAAGTATGACTTTTGTGGAAAAATATATGGTAGAGAAAACAACACAGAAGCTAACATCCTTTGAAAATTGAACATTGCATAGGGTTCAGGAATTGTCTAGCCACAGGTTGTTTACATGTGGTCTGAGCACTTTCTTAATGTGATCCTGTACTTAAGTGTATATAGGTTCAGCCAGAAAAGAGAAAGATGAACATCAAAGTTGTTGCAATGCCAGAAGAAAATTGTAGGGTGTTTCCATGTTTGAAAGATCACTAGCTTTCACTATTGGTTTAGGGCAATGAATTATCCATAAATAAAAGCCTTAGAGACCTCTGACCAAAAACATATACTTTGTTTACAAAAAGTACAAGTTCAGTGAGTAGCCGCTTCTATCACAAAAGATCAAGTGTACTCAATTAGAAAAAAGAGTTAGAGGAACTAAAGGCACTGAAGTACCTTTGGAAATACTCTGCCAGCACATTCTAGAGTTTCCTTTCCAATACTGACTTATTTCTATAACAAAAAAAATGAAAAAATCCTTTAATAATGAATTTTACTTAAAAAAGTCTATAAATAAATGATGACTTTCATTTATTAAGTGCATGCTCTGTGCAAGGCACTATACTAAGAAGTTTATATGTATCATCTCATATGATCCTCACAAATAATCCTGTGCATTGGTCAGCACTGGCTCCACAAATCTGTGACAAATAAACACAGAAATAATACAATTAACAACCCAAAAGTTTATTTCTGGCCCACAAAAGTTTCTTCTGACCCAATGTGGATCGGGTAAATTTCCAGGGTGGTCATCCTCAGACTTCATGTCACTCAAAAAGGGAACACAAATGATTACACAGCAGCTCTCAAAGTCTTTGGACTTGAAGTGACACACGTCACTTTTATCCACAACCCGTTGGCCAGAATTACTCATATATTGAGGTGTAACTGTCAGGAATCTGGGAAATATGAGGAAGGTACATGAATATTTAGTGAGCAGTAAATGTCTTTTCTATATTCTGTAGAGTAGATATTATCTCCATTTTATAGATAAAAAACTGAAGCATATCAATAAATCCTCAGCTAGGGAGAAGGAGATTTGGAATTCAAACCCTGAACTCCAATCAACTATTCAAATATGGGAGCCGTCTGTGTTTTGCTAATAGCGGTAAGGGTACCCTATGCGTCTTTGCATCTTCTATATTAAACTCTGTATAATGAGAGATCAGCAAGTGAATTGAATGCAGATATAATATGGCTTTGTGTGAATTGAGTCATGTGATTATTTCTGAACTCCTCCATTAGATTATAAATGAAAGAGTCCCATATTTGTTATCTCTATAATCCCAAACCCAGATCTCATGATACATGCTCAATTCGTAAATATATGTTGGTTGATTGACAGAAACAATTTTCAGCTTTCTATGAATATTTTCCATTTGGGCTAGTTATTTGTAATTTCAAATTCTGATAGTAGAGGGGGAGGTAAACTATCTTAAATAAAGGTAAAGACCTTTCAAAAAAAAGATTTATTTATTTTAATTTTTCTAAGTTTACCTGATGATTTTGAATTTGGATAAAGACAAAAAGCATTTTAAAATTATTGAAGGCTGACACACGCCATAAAGCAGCAGGAAAAGAAACATTGCTACCAGCCAATCATCATGATTTTATATGATTTGGCTATTGTGTTCTTTTTAACACATTATTATTTTCAGTTTCCAAGACAGCTAAAACTTTGCATGAGTTCTTACCAGATTTCTTTCTCTGTCCTTATGTATTTTTTTATTTTATATTCTTTTTTATAGTCTTCCATTCTCTTATTTTACTTTTTCAAATTTCTTCAATGCTCTTCTGCTATGTTATTTTTTATCTTTTAAAATAATATTCAATCTAGTGTTTATGCACTATTTTTATTAAATGTTCCTTTTTTCTAAGTTGTCCAGATGTTTTCACTTTAAGTTTTAGCTGAACCTCTTTTTACCTCCCGACATCCCTAAAGTATTCTTAGTACCAACATATACTTAAATGATACTTCAGTGGATTTATAGGGTGGTGGCATCAAATCTTTTTATAGCCTCAGTCCCGATCTACATTCATTTTCTTTACTTTCTCACAGTTTCCATAATAATGGGCTTTTTTCCTGTTCTTTCCTTTCTTCTTTCCTTTCTAAGAAATTATACATTTCCCCTAACTTCCCATTTTTAATTATGTAATGCCTTTAGCAGCCTGTTTGTGATATGTCTTTACCACTGTTTCTCTATGTGTTAATAAAAAGATGTTTCTTATTTCTTTTTCAATTATATCTCTTTATATGAATTTACCTATTGATATTTAAGCACCTGGAATAAAATGACCAGGTAATAAAATTTGCTTAAGCAGATGTGGTTTTGTTGTCATTGTTGTTTTTATATTCAAGAATAATTAAAATTGAAGACATCAGTGATGTCATGATGAATTTCTTTTTATCCCATGAGTCACTTTCTTAAAAATTGTCAAGCTAATTACTGGGAACCTCGGCATTAGCAATATAATAGTTTTCATAAAAATAACTCTTTTTAGAAAATTTTAACAATTATTTATTGGGTGCCTACTAGACACCGGGCATTATGTTGGGTACTGGAGTCATAACAGAGAAAAACATAGACAAAATGCAAATCCTCATAGAGTTTACATTCTGGTCAGGAAGAAAGAAGCAAATAAAAGTATAAAAGGCTGTGAGTCACAAGGTTATGTGATTAAAAAAAAACTTGAGGCACCTGTACTCTCGATAGCAGAGTCAGGAAATAGTTCCCTGAAGCAGTCATACTTAAACTGCCATCTGTTAGACAAGAAGATTCTTGAAGTGGGAATAGAGTAGGATCGGCAAAGGCCCTGAGGGGAGAAGGACTCAGTGTGTTTGTATAGTGGAGGGGGTTGCTGAAGCGGCTGGTGAAGGAAAGAGAGGGTAGAATTACAAGAAGTGTGAAATGCAGGCAGAGGCCAGGTCACATAAGACCTTGAGGTCTGAATTATATTATGGTATTAATGGAAGGCCCTTGAAGGATTTTAAACATTTACGTTCTCATCAATATGTATTTATTAAGTGCTTTCCATGTACCAGCCACTATTTCAGACACTGGGGATATAACAGTGAACAAACAAGACACAAATACCTGGTGGCATGGAGATTTCATTCTAGTGTTTTAAAAGTATCCTACGATTGCTGGGTGGAGAAGGGATTGGGGCAGCCAAGATTATGAGACCAGTAAGAAATTTATCACAGGAGTCTGATGGAGATGAATGCAGGATGCCAGTTGAAAGACTCACCTACCCTGGGGCGATGAATAAGGTGATTTGAATACATATTCCCTGCCTTTTAGAAGCCAATCAGAACAAAACTGAACAGCACAAAGGTACAAAAAAAACATACAACAAAGAACACACACTAATTGTATAGAAATACAAATTTCAGATGGATTAAATATCTTAACATCGGTAAATAGAAACAGAAAATAATATAGAGGAATAGTTTCCCAATCCTACAGTAGAGAAAGTCTTCTCAGGATAACGTGAAACTCAGAAACAATAAAGGAAAAAGAATGAGAAGTTTGACTACATAAAAATAAAAAAAAACTCTGAAAAAGCAAAAACACCAAAAATGTAGTTTAAAAAAAAACAAGAAAAAACTATGTATGTGGAGGGGAGTTGGTAACTTACATACAAAAGGTTAATGGCTCTGACTCTAGGGAGGAATGGGGGGCAAGGCAACATACGTAACCTAAACATTTGTACCCCTATAATACGCTGAAATAAAAAAAAATGTTAATGGATAATACAAAAAGAAATCAATACAAAACTTTTTTGAAGTCCATTTTAATCTTTCAATTAGCAGAACATATTCCATCTAATTTGAACGCTGACAACTGTGCTCATTTGACAGAGTTCAACAAATATTTTTTGACTGCCTAATTTGCTACGTGCTGGGGAGATCAATGTGAACATCACAGATGTGTACCACTCTCTCAGGTAGCTTACAGTTTAGGTTTAATTCTTACATTATAAAAGCATTTCATAATAATCATAGATGCCATAGGATCCTTTCTCTGCATCCCTAAAATGAATAAATAAGCCCAATGCCTTTGTTTTTCTTTCCCTGTGGTGCTATAATTTTTTCCATTGTTCTTTAAAACTATTATAACTCTTACACTATGGGGTAATGGTATTTTTTTTGAAGGAATATTTTATGTTTCTTAATTAGTCATCTTTTTAACAAATTCATTGAGCTTGTACTCTGCACTAGTCTGTAATATATGCTAGGACTATAAATGTGAGTAGAGGCAGTTCTTGTTCTTAAGGAATTCACCACCTAGGGGAAATGCTGGACTAATGAAATCAACAAGCACAGAATGGCAGATGCCCGCTCTGGTAGCAGGACACACGGATAGGGCAGCAACACAGAGAGAGATCATCCAAATCAGGCCCAGGGTAAGGAGGAGGTCCGTGGAGGCTTCTGAGTTAGTAATGGAAAAGTTTAATCAAAGTCTTGAAGGACAAGTAGGTTTCAGCCAAGTGAAGGAAGGAGGGGCTCATTCTAAGCAGAGGGACTAGGATGTGGGGGAGCAGGAGTGAAGCAATACAATGTGTCTGGGAAACTGCTAGTGAGTGAAGTGTTTATGACAATGAGGAGCACCAGATGAGGTCAAAAGGCAGACAGAGAAGATCTGCTGAGGATTTTAAAAAGTATTCTGAGAGCTATGGTGAGTCAAAGAAGAAACTTAAGCCAGAGTTTGACAAGACCCTTTAAATTTAATAATGACTGCCCTAGAAACAGTGTGAAAAAGTTAATTAGGTCACAGTTATGCAAATCCATCTGAAAAGTGATGAGCATTGAATGAAAGCAAGGCTGGATCTGCTGTGATGAATATGAGAGTTTTAAAACATAGTTTGATGACCTATTAAATGGGAGGGATGGAAGGATAAATGAAAGGGAAGGGCTCAAAATGACTCCCAGTTTTCTATCCTGGATGGTGCAGTGAGCAACGGTCCTATTCACGATGACAAGGCACACAAGAAGACCAAGTTTGTGATGAAAGAAGATAAATTCCACTTGGACACACTGGGTTTGAGGGGACTTGAGTATCTAACTGAACATCTGGGAAGCTATCGAGCATTTGGGTCTGGAGCTCAGGAAGAAGAATAGACGGTACATTGAGATTTGTTACGAAAGAAATCTTAACAGAAACCATGGGTCAGTATAAGACTACTAAAGGAGAACATGTCGAGTGCAAAGAATGGGTGTATTAAAAGGTTGTCTTGTGAGGCCAACTTGGAGCGAGCGGAGGAAAAGAAACTGAAAAAGAGGAGTCAGAGTGAAACGAGAAGAATCAGAACCCTAGAATGACACAAATCCAATGGAAATATTTTTTAGAATCTGTCACTGATGCTTTACAAAGTAAATTAAAATATAAATTTGTTTCTTCCGACGATTGCTCTGAGCAATGTCATTAAGTTTCACAGATTCAAGTAGACAAGAAACCAGATAATTAGTACACAATGTATTCTAGGTGAGGGCTAAACTAGGGGTAGTCCAGACCTATGAGAGGTCACAGAAAGGCCGGAAAGCTGTTAATGTTGTGTACTGTTATTGTTATTGTTATTGTTTTCTGAACAAGGTGATGCTCAAGCCAGACTTGGAGGATAAATTAAAGTTATTTGAGTGAGCTGTGGGTGGAGGAGGGTGAAAAATAACCCAGGAAGAGGAAAATATGGTCAAAGACCCTGAGGCATGAAAGGACATGATTAGAACACAGAGTGGAGCGATAGGACATTAGTAGGGGTCAGATTGTGCAGGGCCCTGCAAACTGAGTTAAGGATTTTCAACTCTTTATCATAAGATTAATGAGAAACCATTGAGAGAGGAGATTGCCACAGCAGGACTTTGAGTTCAGAAACATTCCTCTGGATTCAGCGTGCTGAAAGGTTTGCAGAGGAATAAGACAGGAGGCGAGGAGTGAGAAGTTTCGGAAGGAGACACTACTGGCTGCGGGCAAAAGTCACAGTTGGATTGAGAATAAAAGCGCATGTCCTAAAGACTGAAAGAGACGGTGGAGAGATCAGGACGTTGTCAACAAAGAAGAACACGATTTTTCTCTGTTCAGTAAGGGCCCAACTAATGTTAGGTAACCTGAATATTCACTGGACTAAGTTGACAAATACTGTAAAACTTTATCCAATAATGTTAAGTGACCTAGGAAGATTAAGACTTTGAACATGCCCTGGGGTGAGGATTAGCATTTCGGTCAGAGTGGATGATTATGAATCCTCATAAACAAATAATTACATTGGAGCTGCCCACTTTGACGTCCTTCATCCAAAGATGAGTTTTATAATAGCTTTACCTGGAATAAAGGTCAAAAGATTATTTAAGGGGAGAAGAAGAGTGGCAGAGTAGGGCTAGAAATTCCAGAGAGCTTGGAAGGAAATGGAGGTGGACAAGTAGGACAGGACATTGACAATCAAGTTGGTCACTTTTAGTCCTGAATGCATAAAAGATCCCACAATATAAGTTGAAATAGCTAGAAGTATGATGCAAATGCAAAATACTATAATGCTAGCAGGGTATTTTTCTGTTTTTCTTCACTGATCTATCCAGGTAAAGGAGCAAAATTACTGGAGGAAAGAAAAAAAAGGATTCAGAAGAAGAAATTTTTCTTTAGCTTTAATTTTGAAAGGTGGTATTATGGAACTTGCTTAGAAATGAAGATCTAGTACAGGGAATGAGTCCAAAAGGGGGAAAAAAAAACATTTTGAAACAGTAGTACTCAGAATGTGGATAACACACCCCACAGCCCACAATTTACTGACATATCTTTCCTGGTCTGTTACATCAATGAATAGTTTTAAGCATATTTAATCTGAAAGGCACAGAACAAACCAGAATATCTTCCTCTACAGCATGATGTGTATCACTACCGACTTTGGCTTTAATCCTTAGCTTTGTATTTTATCATACAGAGCCTGTTGGGAGACATCTGACCACACAGTCAAAACAAGGCTTGACTGTTTCAATACTCTCTAAATATTAGGGATTATCAACATTAATAGTAATCTAAATTTCCTTAACCCATTACATTTACAAATATTCTTCATTTCTGTTAGCTCTTCTCTCAGTTGGAACAACTCTCTCTATATAGGCAGGACAGATGCACTTCATAGACGAGTAACTGAAGCTCAGGGAACTTACAGGGTTTACTCTGGACCACCCGATTAGAGACAGAGCTGGGACTAGAATTTACTGTGCTCAACCCAAACCAGCATTCTTTCCAGTCAGTACCCTACAGAGACACAACTGAAACCACAGTTGAGTCACATCTGAGAGCATGGCTATGGGCCTGGTGCATAAGCTTTCAGTCTGGTGGTTTAAACACCGCTTGGCTTCAGTGCAGGCCTTCAGCCCAGTGACCCAGTGCTGAGTTTCAGAGTGCATTGTGGAAATCTGGGTATGAATCCTAAGACAAATGTTGCCCTCTTCCAGGACAGTAGACACTGGCATCCCTTAGTGTGCATTTTGTTCAGGGCAAGTAATTGCTCTGAGGTCAGGACAGAGCATCTTAGCCATAGACTTCTACCAGTTTTCTTTCATGGCACTGGTTCCGGGTGAGATCACTGGGAGACACCAAAAAATTCACCCTTTAGATAAACAACATAAAAAACTGTAAGTGGCCACTCCAGAATCACTTTATGAAGTAATTTAAAAATATTGTGAAACAAAAACAAACCCTTGCTCTATCCTTCTGTTACATATCCCAGAAAACGAATTTGATGGGATTTTATGAAGGAAAGCACATTTTATCCTATGTCAGGAGATTTGGATTTTTATCCTCATTTGTCAGATACAAGATTTTAATCAAGCCACTTGCTTTTCCTGAGCCTTAGTTTCCTTAAAAATTCCTTAGGGAAAAAAAGATCTATTTCAATCCTATAATATCATTTGGTTATTTTAAACAGTATTGAGAATTGATTGAGATATATTTTAAGACTTGAACACCAGAAGATATCTGAAGCATAAGACTAAGTCATAGAAACATTGAACCATGTTAATACCTGTCAAAATGTCAAAGCTGGGGTTAATAGAAATATGTTTAGAGGTACAGGTTTTCATATCTCTTTTTTTTTCCACTCTGAGGTTTCTTGGGTCCTTATTCATTTACCCAAGAAAGCTTAATTTAGAATTGGCCTGATTCTGAGTCTTTAGGATTGGTTAGAAGAGTCTTAAGTGCTGCTTAAATGCCACCTTCTATTTCCTGGGCAAGAGTGCCTGGGCTGGCACAACCCCACAGCCCAGCAGGGCAGCAGCAGTTGTGGTAGGAGCTGCAGAGGGGTTGCTGTTTCAGCCCATGAAATTAGTGCCTAGAGAGCTGGAAATTCCAGTAGTTTCTGATCAGATGGTCCGGAACTGGAAATAACAGGAGTGAGAAGTTCATGAAAGAGAAGGCTACAATCCCAAGGGAAATTTGCACAAAAGCCCACCACTGCACACTGCTTTCAGCAGAAAGGAATTTGACTCCATTCCTCTCTGGTTCTCTACCTCCAGCCCTGTCTTCTTCTGGCTATTGATATTTAATATGAAACCACATGGCAACTGCATCTAGACTCCAGCACTGTCCTCCCCCCACCCTTCCCTCTTCAATCTTCCTCTTTCCTCACCTTCTGTCTGCTTTTGTCACCTCCCTTCTTTCTGATTGTAATGCCTCCAATACAACATATACCCCAGGAATTCTTCCACACTTTTTGAAATGTCAGGCAGGAAATAAACACAAAACAAAATACACAAACTGAATCTAATTTCCACATTGTCAGAGGCAGGGATATGATTTTGTATAGCAGTGGTGGGTGCCCTACTCGCTACCAAGACCCCACATGACCCCACCCTATACCTATGCAGGCGGAGCAGCTGGGCAGAGAAGCTCAACCCCTTAAGAGCCCCATGAGACTTCTCTCCAGGCCCCAACATCTCATTCAATGATTGATTAGATGACTTTGTAAAAGTGTAGACTTTAAATAAAAAAGGGAGAATATATAATACATGATACCTAACACATGTCAGTACCAACAGTTTTTACTGAAAGAACCTTTTCTTTCTGAAAGTAAAACTGATGTTCAAAATGGATGCACAACCAACTCTGGAAACTAGCAGCTAGTGATTCCTGATAATGGGGCAAGACTGATATCAATATGGCAATACGGGAAACACCAAGAGTGTGATTACTCAGCCACCCAACTGACAAATAAGAGGAAGGCCTTGGAATTATCTACATCAGGATAAAGAGCTTGGGGAGAAGATTAACCAAGTCAGTGCTCGAGAAGAGGAACATCGGTTAACTGACTTTCTCAACTATTTTGACAGTGTTGCTATTGTGCACAAAAAGAGTGACAAGGACAGTAGATATATCCATTCTTACCAATCTTCAGGCTGTGCCCATCCATACAGTAAAGCAGGATCATCTGTAATTATCTAAATGGCAATAACAAGCTAGTCAAATATTTTTGATTTTCTGGTCATACATCTTACACTCCAGCTGCATTGAATTTCTGACTTTCTTCAAACCAGCCTGGCCTATTCATGGCCACAGAGGATCTGAATGCTCTGTTACTTTCCCTGCCCGAAATGCCTTCTCCTTCCAAGGGTGTGGTACACTGTTACTCAGTCTTCAAACCAACTCAAGTATTCTTTGTGAAGCTTGTTTTCAACAGACTCCCCTAAGCAGAGTTTATCATGGGCATGGGGGCATGAGGGAAACCCACAAAATGGATTTCTTCCCTTTTAGGGGATTAATCACATTATGTCATGACTAAGTGTGTACACGTTACTCTCCCCATAACCCCCTACATTCCCCCAGTACTTGAGTTTAACTCAAGAAGCCATTTCTTAGTTTCCCTTTTGCCCCTAGCATAGGTTTGCAGGTAGTAAGTGCTCAATAGACACTGAAGAATGAGTTGAGATGCAGCTGGAGGCAAGGTAGAGATGAGGCTGGAGCTTGCAGCCGCCCCGCAGCTAAATTCACACAAGTTCAGGGAGCAGGGAAGCCTTGAGGGAAGCTCCCATCTCTTGGTAGTGTATTAGATGATACCAAAGAGGGAATTAAGATGTATGCTTATGCTGTGAAATTTTGAAAACTATTACATTCATCATAATGGAAAGAACTTTCTGTAATCATTTAGAAAAATAAAGGCAAGGAAACAATTCCTAAATATGCCTCAATGCTAAGAAAAGAACAAGTTTACTGTCTAAAGTGCCAGATAAACATTTATCCCCATTAGTGGATTCTGGCTGCCCAAGTTTTCAAACCTCCAAATTTTCAAAATTCAGGAATGAAATATTTAGAAGAAAAAAACAGTCATAAATGGAGCAAGGATGAGTACCTCACAAACATAACAGAATCATAACCTCTAGTTTTCTGCCTTGTTACAGGAAAGCTGCCTAGGCTTATGCTCCTGTCCTGCATAACTGATGGAATGGTAGGAAGAGCTCCCCTCTCCCCACTTCCCACGGTTGACAAGACGGGGAGCCATCCACGGCGCTGGGCAAAGCTCACTGTTACCTCACAGATTCTGGGAACAGATCTCTCTAATCTGTATGACTTCACACCCTTTGGACTTGAGTCTGAAGAGAAGCCCAAGACAATTTCACGAGAGATGAAACTTAAAATTTTTCACAGAAGGAAAAGTAAAACACCACCCATGTCTGGGCAAGAACGCCGAGGCCAACTCAACATGTGTTTATGAACACGGGAATGATGACTTACGCATGTTTGGAGAAGGCAGAAATATGTTTATTTTTCTTCGCCGTTATCACTATGTACTTTTAAGGTACAGGAGTTCAGGAGCCCTGCCACAGAAACAAAACTAAAATGTGACATCAAAAGGAAAGCAAAATGACACCACCACATTCTCCTCACAGGTGGAAGATGTGAGGATCTGAAGGTGAGGAGACCAATGGGCTGTGTTACCCACTGAGAGGAGCAGGCTTTGGTCTCTGTCTTAGCCACTGTAACAAGCACCAAGGCAGAGCCGGGGAGGGGCCCCGGCAGGCTATGTATTCAGAAACCCACTCTGGGAAGGCACAGCCACCAAGCCTGCTGGTTCATCAGAGGACACAAGGAGGAGCAGGTTTGGCAGAGCTGGCATTTGTGCCGCCGACAGTTCTGTTGGGCTCTGTGCTGGTGCAAGGCTTAGAGGGGCGTAGAACAAAAGGGCATTGATGCTTTCCTGGCATGGCCTGAATGACAGAAAGTTGCGTATGGGGCCAGCAGGCGGGTAGAATGAATGGCATCATTTAGAGCCAGAAGTCAAGCAGAAGGGACAAGGCAGGAACACTTTCATTTCTGTGTGCCCTCCGCACAGTCCCCAGGATTGCTCCCCACACACTGGGAACTCAGTCAATGTCCCTTAGGAAGAGGGAAGAAGCCCACTCAAAAACATGAAGTATCATTGAAAAAGACTGAATGTGAGTAGAGAGATACAGGGGAAAAAAAAAATACTTGAGACATTTTCCTTATTTTAAAAGCTGGGGTCAACTCTGAAAGCTTTCAGTTGATTTGGAAAGCTGAATTTGAGACTCCTGTATAAATTCTCAATTTTAGGATCTTAAATGGACAGGATAGAGTCAGTGGCTATGGCAAATAACTTATTTTCTTTGCTTGTTTATTTGTTTGTTTTCTAGTGGAAGGAAAGAGAAAAGATAAGGTCCAGAACTTCAGGCAATTCTGAAATTCTGCTATTAATGAACCAGGGGCCCAAAAGGCAAGAAGCTCATTAGTGGCTTCTGTGGAGAGGTCTGGGCCACTCGATGCTAGGAGGAAATGGAAAAGCTGCCAGTTAACAGCAGAAACATCTAAATCATCACACTTAGGAGGAGAACTGGAAAAACAAGACAGCATTTTGCCCTCCACAGAAAAATAATAGTGAAAGAAAGCCTTCATTGAGTATATATAAGGAATGTCTTAAGTCAGGCTGCTAAGTAAACAGCCGCTGATGAAGGCAAGAAGATAAACAGGCATTCTTAATGGTCAGAAGGTCAGGGAGCCTTGGCTGTGGGGTAGAAAGCACTTGCAATTCTATTACAGATCACTAAGTCAAACCTCCCCCGGGCGGGACCGACTCAGAAACCATCGTCTGATGCCCCTCAGTCTGTGGCAAATGCTAGGCTCAGCCTATTGCAATATAACACAGCTTGGTGGCCTGGATCATAGCATCTACCATGTGCCAGGTACTATGCTAGTCACAGCAGTGGGGTCATAGACGCATCCCTCCTTTTAAAGCACGTCTCCTGTATTTGCAGAAACAGGATCTAAATACAAAAAGGGATAACAAGCATCGGAGTTCCCAGCATAACACCCAGTGGCCAAGAGATGATAAATATTCCAGGGATGGAAAGTAGGGCAGGGTTGGCAGGATGTGAGGTGGTTTGTTGAAGTGTTCAGAGACAAAAGTACATTTGAGCTAAAAGAGGGTTAAGAAAGCAATGTAGACCAAAGCTTTTCAGAAATGAGAAAATGAAGGTCCTGAGTAGTGGCTTGCCCACAATATCACAGTGACTCACAGTTCCTCAGAGGGACTTAGTATTTGAATCCCAGCTCTACCGTGTATTTCTGGCAAGTTATTGAACCTCTCTGCACTCAGCCCATAAATAAAATAGAAATAATAATACTTGGCACAATTTATTGGGAAAATTAAATCGAATCATTAGTCACCCATGACGTTCTCTCCCTCAGATCCAGACTGAGCCTCAGAACCCTTCTCAACACAGAGCCCCAGGCAGCCAGCCATTCCTAACTGAAGCAGATTTTCAGTAAGATTCAACATGTAAATAAATGACATTTAAACTACAATAAAGAAATATTTATATTTCAATAAATCAAGGGGGTTTTTACTACTTTTGATGACGAAGTTCTGTACGTTGATTAAAAACCACAATTTTTTTAAAGTTTATGATATAACTCTTCCCATAAATCTAAATTATTTCTTGGCTTGATTTGCAACTTCCAAGCCTCGCTAGATCATCCCCATTAGTTATAGTCACACTCCACCCTGGTGCAGTAGATGCTGCCTGCCCTCCGCTGTGTGGTTATTTTTCATTTAATGGGCAGAGTAAATCGAGGAGCCGCCAAATGTTAAATGAGGGAAGGAAACTGAGAGGTGATTTAGTTCCCTGACATTGAAGTCCATCTTCTGAGATAAGCCAGAAGTGACCCAGCACCTCTGTTTAGCAAGATTGAATTAAAGGTGCTGGGGAACTTCACATGAAGAAAAGTAGAAGCAGCTGGTGCAGCAGCACTTGGGAAGGAAAGAGAACCCACCTATTCCATAATCTTCCCTGGACAGGCCACCAACTGCTTGCACAATTCAGTGCTGTGTTATAATTGTGTCCAATATTGTGGTACTCAGAGAGGCAGGGCTAAAGAGATCTTAATTCTGATAGATCAACAGCATCGTAAATAAAAGGAAGGAGAACGGTGAAAATAGTTGAGACTAAACATGCCTGCCCTACGTGGTTCAAAGGGCATGTTTGCAATGCAGGAACACCCAGCTCCAAAAATGGGACGATGCTGGGATGGGAAGCAGGCACGGATGATGGCTCTCTCCAGACTGTTTAATGGGAAGATTATGTGTTGTGTCCAGCTTCATAATGGAGGGAATCTAAAGGGCTCGCTGATGAAATGCTGATGGAAGTGCTCTGCTGCACACCATTATTTACTGCCTTTGATTCGCTGGAGTATAAATAATCGAAATGATACATAAATTTAATTGCTGGTGTCGTGTAGTTATTTTTGAGGAATGGCCACAAATCTGAGATCTGGTATTTAACAAACAACTCAGGCTACCTACTCAGACTAAACACATAGTGTGTTTTCCAGGCTGTAATTTTATAAAAACAAAATGTCTTTAGAGAGAGAACAAGCTAGTACTATTGCTTTAAAAATCACTTTAGGAAAAGCTTCCTTACTAAACTAAAATAAAATGTAGACAATATCATCCATTCTGCTGGCTGGCCATGATCCGCCCTGTTGTGCCATGTTATTACCCTCATTTCATTGACATCCCACACGAATGTCTTCTCTCTGACAGGCTATAAACTCCTCTCTCTTTACGGTGGGGCTTTGCTTCTCTAACAGCAGAAGTTTGCAGACATTTGTGTTCTAGACCCCTTTACACTCTTAAAAATTATCCAGACCATAAAGACCTTTTGTTATATCTGTTTTATCTATTGACATTTATTGCATTGGAAATTAAAAATATTTTTATAGAAATAACTATGTTTCAAAACAAAACAAAATTTAATAAAATGAACGGCATTGTTTTACATATAAGCAAATCTCTTTAATGTCTGGATTAACAAAAGAGAGCTGGATTCTCATATCTACATCTGCATTCAATCTGTTAGGAGTTACTGTTTTAGTGGAAGCACAGTATATAAAGAACATCCACATTCACACAGATAGGTAGCAAGAAAAGGGAAAAGGATTCTAATAGCCTTTTCAGAGAATTATGGATATTGTACCATTCTACCCAAACTGAGCAAGAAGTGATCTCATAAATATTAGTTGCAATGTGTAATCTGAAACATTATCAATGAATATTTTGTACTCTGTTACACTAAAATTCAGTGGTCTAGCTCTTATTTTTTTTATTTCAGCATATTATGGGGGTACAAATGTTTAGGTTACATATATTGCCTTTGGCCCACCAAGGTCAGAGCTTCAAGAGTGTCCATCCCTCAAATGGTTCACATCACACCCATTAGGCATGAATATACCCATCCCCACCTCGCCCCTCCCACCTGCTTGACACCCAACGAATGTTACTACTAAATGTCCACGTAAGTGTTGATCAATTAATACCAATTTGATGATGAGTACATGTGGTGCTTGTTTTTCCATTCTTGGGATACTTCATTTAGTAGAACGGGCTCGCTCCAGCTCTATCTAGAATAATACAAGAGGTGCTAGATCACCATTGTCTTTTGTGGCTGAGTAGAACTCTATGGTATACATATACCACATTTTTATTAATTCACTCATGTATTGATGGGCACTTGGGTTGTTTCCACATCTTTACAATTGTGAATTGTGCTGCTATAAACATTCTAGTGCAGATTTTTTTTATAGGATGTCTTTTGTTCCTTTGGGTAGAGGCCCAGTAATGGGATTGCTGGATCAAATGATAGTTCTACTTTTAGCTGTTTAAGGTATCTCCATATTGCTTTCCACAGATACTGTACTAATTTGCAGTCCCACCAGCAGTGTATGAGTGTTCCTATCTCTCTGCATCCACGCCAACATTTATTGTTTTGGGACTTTTTGATAAAAGCTATTCTCACTGGAGTTAAGTGATTTTGATTTGCATTTCCCTGATGATTAGAGATGTTGAGCATTTTTTCATATGTTTGTTGGCCATTAATCTGTCTTCTTTTGAGAAGTTTCCGTTCATGTCCTTTATCTACTTTTTAATGGGGTTGTTTGATTTTTTTCTTGCTGATTTTTCCGAGTTCTATATAGATTCTAGTTATCAGCCCTTTATCAGATGTCTAGCGTGTGAACATTTTCTCCCATTCTGTAGGTTGTCTGTTTGCTCTCACAATAGTTTCCTTGACTGTGCAGAAGCTTTTGAATTTGATCACGTCCCATTTATTTATCTTTGTTGTTGCTGTGATTGCCTTTGGGGTCTCCTTCATAAATTCTTTCCCTAAGCCAAGGTCTATATGAGTTTTTCCAACATTTTCTTATAGAATTCTTATAGTTTCATGCCTTAGATTTAAGTCTGTTATCCACCATGAGTTGATTTTTGTGAGAGGTGAGAGGTGAGAGGTGTAGATTCTGTTTCAGTTTTCTACATGTAGCTATCAAATTTTCCCAGCACCATTTATTGAATAAGGATTCATTTTCCCAGAGTATGTTTTTGTCTGTTTTGTCAAAGATCAGATGGCTATACGAGGATGGTTTTATATTTGGGTTCTCAGTTCTGTTCCATTGGTCTATGTCTCTGTTCTTGTGCCAGTATCATGTTGCTTTAGTTACTATAGCCTTGTAGTATAGCTTGAAGTCTGGTAAATTAATGTCTCCCAATTTGTTCTTTTTGCTTATCGTTGCTTTGGCTATACAGGGTCTTCTCTGGTTCCATTCGAAGTATAGAATTATTGTTTCTAGATCTGTTAAAAATGATGTTGGTATTTTAATAGGGATTGCATTGAATCAGTAGATCACTTTGGGCAGTATAGACATTTTAACAATGTTTATTCTGCCAACCCATGAGCATGGTATGGTTTTCCACCTGTTTATGTCTTCTGCTATTTCCTTCCTCAGTGTTTCATAGCTCTCCCTGTAGACTCAATACCCTTCACAATAGCAACAAAGAAAATAAAATACCTAGGAATATGTTATCTTGTATTTTGAATGAGTCTTTTACCCATGAGTGATTTTTATAAGATCATTTTAATAAGGTCATTTATACTTACTATACAATATCCAAAATCACATAGAACTATGAGATCATAGTCTCACAGAGAAGTCTTAAAGTATTAAGAAGCTTTCAAGCTCATGGTGGGGGATGCATGTTTCCCAAAACTGTATTTTGCTCTAAAACTTGCATTTTATCATTGACAACAAATACTGTCAGTTTTCTTGGAGAGATAGACTCACTTTGTTCACTTTTCAGAAAATACGTACCCAAATACAAATAACCATGGTTTGTTTATCTGTCAGATATTCATTCAGATAAAAATCTTGATTCATGAAAAATGGCTAGTTCAGTTCACAACACAGATAATTTCCCATATATTCTCCCTGGACATAACCACCTCACTTTGGTATGGAACAAAAGTGATTTCTGCATATTTCCCAGAGAATATTAAAGAGATGTGTACTCAAGAGTCAAAACAATAAATTTAGTAATTTATGCTACTTAAGCAAGAACATTTAAGTGACATTGCTTTTAAATTTTTTGCTTGTTTATTTTCCTATGTGTACTTGGTGGCAAAGACAGCAATGACTACTAGTATAATTTGAAGCCATCACCTTGATTTGTATTAGTACTAAGGCACAGGAAGTTTCACTCACCATAGCTTTTGCCCCATCAGTGCAAATGTTAACACAGGGAAGATGCAAATAATGCCTTGGTATTGTTATGAAAATAGTTCTGATCTCAAAGACACCCTAAAAGTATCTCACAGACCCACAGGAATTCATGGAACACAGTTTGAGAATTCTTATCTTAGAGTATTTCAACAAATTTTGCAAACCAAAATAATTAAGTATAGAAAGGAAGAATATCCAGATGGATACAAACTACTAAATTTTTTTCATAACTCCTTTATGATAAAGCCAATAAAAATATCAAAATATAGGAATGCTCTGTTCTTGAACTAAGACCTGTTCCCGTTGTTCCACACTTTCTGCCCATAACTCTTGATTACTTACATTTCTCTGTGCCTCAGATCTTGCAACTATAAAATAGAAATGGTAAAAGTACCTACACACATTTTTTTTTCACAATTGCAAGCTCCTCACTGAGGACATTTATGACTCATGAGTGTGAAGTTATTTACGATACTTTTCTGTGATAAAAATATAACTGCACTTCTTATAGTGTTCTGACATCACAATGCCCTTTGATAATTTCTTCCTGAAAGATTTTTAAAAATAAACTTAATACTGACAAGGCAAATCTTGAAATGAAATGTGAAAAGTCTTAAAATTAACACCTGCTACATTTTTATCTATGGAAGAAAAGACAAGGATAGCTCTTGGCCCTTGTACAATATGATTGACTAACTCAGAATGATGAAAGTTATGATAAAAAAGGTTGTGAGTTTCATTATGCAGCTTAAAATTTTAATGACTGAATGACATAACATATTACTCTTGATGTGCCTTGACATTTTCCTTTATTGGAAAATATTTTCAAATAGCTAAGGAATATCACCATTAGTAAAAATATTTAATTTTGCAGAATATTACTGTGAGCGTCTCCTGGCGTGGGATGAGACATACTACTCAGTATGAATTCCTAAAGCTGAATGAAGGCTTTGAATTTGAATAAAGATTCACAAACTTCGCAAAAGTATTGCCTTCCTTCTGGCATGAACTTTGAGAAATATCTCTGCCAGAGTTTACAAAGTTTTAGGAGGGCTCCATGGTTTATGATCAGATTAGCCTATTTTCCCCTAGTGCACGGCTCCCAAGTCCACATGTGGAAATGTTTTTCCAAGAGCAGTAATAAGCAAAGCCTGTGCTTCAAGGGTTCCTGCAGTCAGGAATAATCAAAGTCTAATAAAGGCAACCAGTTTGAGAGATACAGGATTTCAGATGTGATCTTATTTTAGCAAGCTAGATGATAGGGAGAAAGACTTGGGTTCTTATACTTTAACAATGTTTGAAAATACATTCTCTCTACCCTACTCCTCTGAAAGCCAATAAAACATCTATACGAGTTTTAGGCAGCAACTGCCATGGTAAAAATCAAAGCTGGATATAGCATGGGGGAGGGAAGTGTGCAAAATGTAGCTACATCACTTTCTCTGTCTCTGCTACGTGCTTCTGAGATGCTATTGGCCTTGAAACGGGGCAAAACTGAGCAATGGAAAGACCCCCAAGGGGCTGAAAGGCTGTATCCATGTGACCAAAGAATGGTCATATATGAGCTATCATGTATGAGTTATCTAACCAGTTTATGGATAATTACCCAATGGAGCATTATTTGGACAGAATAATATAATGAGCTGTGCATCGTGGATATCAATGGCTGGAAAACAATGGTGGGAACAGAGTTTATCAGCCAAAAAGTCTTACTATGCACTTAGTATATGCCACACTTACTATGTGCCTACTGCTGTGTTACACTCTGATCATTGGATGACAATGGCGATTTCAACAACAATGTTTTATGCAGACCACAAGGCTAAGAAGGAGGCACCAAAAGGGGCAACATGTCCTAAAAAGGAAGGGTGACCAGTGGGAGGGTGGCCTTGGTTATAGGAAGGAAAGAATACGAAGCTTTACCATCCACCTCAGCAACTGCAACAGCAGCATGTCTTCAGATATATACACAGAGACAAGTGAGTGTGTAAATGAGTAAATAGAAGAGTCAACAAAGGTATCATGAGTGATCCATCAGTAGAAAACCCAAGGCATCTTCTACAACTCGCATTGGTACTTTAATGGATAATTCCCTTTCTTATTTAGTTTCTGCAGCCCCTTGAGCTCAACTTAATCCTTGAATATAGTGACAGCTGGAAGTAGTATTTCACTTTTATAACTTTCAGAATATTTCTTACAGTCAAGTATTTGGTTTTGTGCCCATGTTTGTTTTTGCACCTCTTTGTGCTACACAGCAACCCTGCCTTCTGCAAGCCAAGGCCAGAAAGAGCCTGGAAGGCAAGTTCCAAATGGCTGACAGTGCCAGATTTCAGATATAAGAAGGCATCTCTTCTCTCTTCTTTCTCTCTCTTTTTTCTTTCCTGGTGACAAGGAGAGTGATTTCTCTGCAATGTGACATTTGAAATTATGCCTAGCTTTTGCTAAAGATAAGCAAGCTGCCAGTCCTAGAAGAATTGGGAGGACATAGTATTCAAGAGCCCAAAAAGTTTTGGGAGGCTAATTCCTCTCCCACTTGCATGGTTTTGTTAAGAACCGACCACTCTAAATCACCTTTTCTCTATTTGTAGGACCTCTGGACATTCCAAATGAAGCAAATAAAAAATTTTAAAAAAAGAAAGAAAGAAAACTGAGAAGTAAAAGAAAACAGTTGAGTTTAGTTGATAGAATGAGAGAAGTGGTTAGACTTCCCAGTAAAGAGAGTGAGAAAGAAAACCAAAGACTTTTAGATATAGGTTAAATATCTTAGATCATCATATAAATGTCAAAATTAATGTGATATTAATGTAAAAAACTAGATGACATTAAGGTTAAAATGTGAGGTTTAAATGTTTACCTCTTAAAATATGTTAGCTTCTCTTGGCGAATTTACAAAGTATTTAATAACTCTGCCTTCAACACTTTATAGCAACTTTAAACACAGTAGGTGTTAAGTTACAGTGAGAATTCTGGGGAATCAAAAGCCATAGTCCTTCTTCAGCTCTTCATTTTCTCCCCAGTCCTATCATCAGCAAGAGACTTCACACTATCTGAGAAATTTCAGATGCTGTCTCCCTTCCATTCTAATTACCCTTTGCAAGTATCGTTTAGATATCATTGCCCTCTTACGTGTCTGTAATAGGTCCCAAAATTCTTCAGTTAAAAGTAAAGTGCATAATCATGGCTTTCTAGACCCATCAGCACTTGATTCATTTATCAAACCTTTATTGCCTACCTAATGCATGCCAGACATTTGATAGGTGCAGGCAACAGAGATGAAAGATAGGCTTACAGTGTTTAGCAACACACAGTTTTGGAGGAGAAACTGATACATAAATGGCCTTCCACCAGTCATCGTTATAAGTGCTCTGGGATCAGGGAGGCAAGATCCCTAAAATCCAGAGTTGAAGAGTTTGGAAGGCTTTCTGGGAGAAGAGATGATTAGGTTGATTTTTAAATAAAAAGTAGACATTAGCCTAGTGAAGAAAGTCTATATCCAGGGAGAGCATATCCAAAGGCATGGAGGTGAGAAAGAACACGGTTCAGGAAAATGAAACAAGGACAGCTTGGTGAGGTGTCAGGCATGCAACGGCAGGAGACAAGACTGGACTGTTAGGTGGAGGCTAGCTCTTTGCAGAGTTTGGCTTTTAACTCTAATGTAATGAGGTTACATCAAAGATTTTAAATAAGAAGACAGAAACATGACAATTTTTATATTTTAGAAAGATTTTTCCAGAAGTGCCATGGAGAATGGATTACTATAGGAAGATCAATCCAGAGGCTGTTAGAGAAAACTAAAAGAGAAATATGAGGACTTGGATTACAGTATCGATGATATGGAGAAGAATGCAGGAAGAAAGATATGGGAAGATGAGATTTATAAAAGGTGTTATACTACCTTGTCACAAACTGTACTGGGGAGCTATCACTGAGGGAGAGGAGAAATCAAGTAAGACTCCCAGTTAATGCTTTTGTGACTTTGAAGAATAATCTGGCCTGCGAAGAGAGCTAAGCTCGATTGTGGACATGTTGCTTTTAATGGCCTTTCTCTTTACGAGTCTGGGTTGTGGAGCCTGTACTGGACCAGGAGGTACACATGTAAGTCATCAGCATGCTAGTTACATACAGATTTGTTAAAAACTGGGAGAGTAAATGAGATTTTTAGGGTTTTATACCTAAAATACATGATCAATGATCTAGAAGGTGAATCCAAGGAGTGATGTCATGGAAGTCAAGGGAGAAAGGAGTTTTAAGAAAGCAGTGGCCAGCAGTGTTAAATGCAGCAAAAGTATCCAGTAAGATGAAGCCCAAAAGCATCGTTGCATATGGCAACCCTGTGGCCTCTCCATAGTAGTTTCATTACAGGGTTACAGATAGAAATCAGAGTGTAGGGAGTTGAGGAGTGAATGAAAAGCCATGCATGGAGAAAATGTGAGTACAACATTTATATCCTCCAGGATGGACTAAGTTATGCTGCAGGAACAAACAACTCTCAAATTCTAGTCGCTTACCACACAAAGGTTTATTTTTCATTGTGCTTCATGTTCAGTGCAGGTCACTGGGGGAACTTTGCTTATCATAGTCCCACAGGGGCCTAGGCCAGTGAAGACTTCAACTCAACACATGAATTTACAATTGCTGCAACAAGAAAGAAGAGAGAGAACTGTCGTGCCTCACGTTAGCAATTAAGTGCTTTCAATTGGAAGCAAGACCTGCTACTTCACTTTTATTTCACTGTCCAAAGCAAGTCACTTGGCCACACAAGGCAAAGAAATACAATGCTACAGTGAGTCCAGAAAGAGGAGAATTGGGATATTAGTATACCGTCCCCATGTGTGGGCTAGGGCACTAGCTACAAAAGCTTGTAAGTTTGAGAAGAGATTTTTGTTTGGTTGGTTTTTAAGGCGAGATAGACAACAGCACTAGTAGAATCCATTTGTTATCACATTTCACAGCTTGGACTTTGTGCTCGTGTTGTACAATCCACCCAGTAAACAAATACCTTTCATGCTTAACCTCCCTATGGGAATATTCTTCCTACTATCCTGTATCGGGTATGTCTTTCTCTACTGTAAAATTCTGCTCAAGAATCACTTCACACATGAAGCTGTCCCTTGAAGAGGCTACTTGGCTACTTGGGTCCAGTTATATTTAGGTAAGTATATTTCCTTATGATTCCATTGTTCACTTATTTGTGTGTCCCTCCCACCCCATGTTTTGAAGTCCTTTCCACCCTTTAAAGGGCAAGGATGTCCCCATTTGTTTCCATTCTTTCCATGGGGTAACTGGCTACATGACATGGACTCAGTCTACCATGTTGGCTGAACAATTGTTTTCTCCAAGATCAGAGAGGACTCTTCAGCAAAGTTCTTTGAGTTTTACCATCCCTGAGCACACAAAGTCATTTATACAATAGTTTATGAAGAAAACTGCAGATTCTGGTTTTTTCCATGGCTGAGGAGGTAGGAAATGGAGCAGCAGCAGCCTAATTCTTATGGAAACTCCACCCCATGTACTGGCACCATGGTAATTTTGCTTAGTCTGCTTTCTGGGACTAGCCCAAACCTGTCAAGTTCTCACTTTAAAAACTTGCAGATGCATCCACCACATATTTATGCACTTGCTTTCATATGCAAAGAAGTTGCTACCAAGACAAGACACCTCATCAAGAAGGCTTACAACTGAATTTTTTTCTGACAGATTTATTTAGATTCACCTTCGTGCTCTCATCTGGCCCTCTAGGACCATGGCCATGCATGTGCAGGGCACCTCGCTGGGCTCAGAGTACAGTCTGGTCTGTAGGACATGTGTACTAACCAGCACCTGTATGTCAAAACCATAATCTAGGCCTCATTAGCACAATCTGATCTACTGAGTTAAACAACCACAGATAAGTGAATTCAGGGAGACTTTGGAAGTGAAACAGGTGCACATGCAGTTTGGTAAGGATTTCCATTTTGCTCAGACCTGAAAATTTGGACTCAGCTGGTAAATTTTTGAGCCAGAAAGAGTCACAAAAACCACCCACACACAAAATAAATAGGTCAATACATAACCCAGACAGAAGAGGCTTTCTGAAGAAAAGGGAAAATTTGTTCAGAAATGTGTTTAATGAGAGGATGAGTTATGCAGCAAAGACACTATGTGATTAGGGAAAAATCTAAGCAACAGCTATTTGGATGTGTCCTGAGGATAACATCTACCGGGATCCAGTGAAACCTCTAAATATCTTTTCCACGCAGGTGAGAAAATGCAATCTTTGGTCCTGCTAATTTTAATTCTTGATTCAGGCTAGCAGCAATACTAAAGAAGCCTTCCAGCCAAATTGTCATCATAAATAATTTTCCTCTCAAGTGAGTTGACTTCAGTTGGCACTTATCAACTTGCAGGTCAGCACAAATGTTTTTATAATAACCCGTAAAAGAAGGAAATATAGTCTGGACTGGCAGTCAGAAATCCTGCTTTCTCGCTGCAATTTGACTGAATCTGACTCTGGGTTACTGGCCAAACTCGATACTGTCAGCTCCCTGACGTGTTAGATGGAGACAGGATCTTACCTTTGAAATGGTGTGAGCTGTTGAGACAATGGGCGATGGTCTGGGCCACTGAGTGTCTCTCCTCCCTCCTCACCTCTACTCACTAAGCTCACATTTGTTTTTATTCTTTTTTTCCTCCACTCCTCCCTATTTCTATTATTCTTTTTCTCTCACTATTTTTCCATTCTGATGTTTTAGTCCTGCTGACAACACCTAGAGCTCCCACATCTGCTGCTGAGCTTTACGGAGGGTTGAGGAGACAGCTGTCTCACATCTGCACAAAGATGCTGATGAATGGAAGGTCCTCGAGGGCAGAAATAAATCATGGCTGCCTTGCACACAGTAAGCACTCAATAAATACCGGCATGCAGTGTTTAACATATTTTCAGTAGTTGAAACACATTTCTCTTAAGTTTTCTGGTGAAAATATTTATGAACATTTTCAAGGTACCATATCCCATCCACATTCTGCAAACATCTTACAACACCGGGAGCAGAAAGAAAATTGCTTGCGGAGTGTCAAGTCTCTGAACATTCCCAGCCAGCCTCTCAATCAGTGAAATCAAAAGAATAGAAATGGAAATAGAACCAGGAAATAGTTTGGATGTCCCAAACTTATTTAGAACCAGACTCCACGGGGTTTTGAGACTCATGTTGTCACTGTTGTATTTCTAACATTTTCCACAGCCGCTAAAAACCTCATGCCATGCAAGAGCAGGGGCGGGAATGACTGCAATACAAAATCTGTAGGAAACTCTGAGGAATGTGAGCCTTTTATCTGACAGGCACTAGGTTACAGCTCAGCAGACTTGTTGAAAGAAGGAAGGTCCAGAATGTTAACAGGAGGAAGCAGGCAATGTTCAGCACCTCTGGTCTTAAACGAGGGGAGATGTTTTCTGATTTTGCTCTTGCGGCTACATTACTGTCCAAATTCCATTGACTAGTGATCAGCACAGTCCGGTTCACAACTACTTCCTAAGCGCTACTATGATTAATGAAGCCCTCCAAACCATTATTCAATTCATTTGCTCCATGACATATTTTGCCTTTACAGACTAAAATACTGAGATCACCTATAAACTCAGATCATTCTAAATTTGAGGCTGTATTTTAAAAAACCAACAAATTTTAGAGTGAACCATCATTAGGACAACCAGCATTCTATAATCCTGCTATTCTTTGAAAATAGAAACCCAAACTACTTTTACCCAGTAGGGTCTTTGCAAATATGTACTACTTCCACAATTTGAATCCAAGTAGAAGGAAATTACTTAGGAAATACAAAGATCTGTAATGTCCTATGGTTCTACCAGATGAAACTGAGTCTCACTCAATTTACAAATGGCATGACAAAATATTTTAGCTTAATAAGACTTGACTTTGTGACATATTTTTTTTGACTAACACATATTAACACCGGTGGTCAAAGTGTATTTTTCCTAGTTCCTGTGTTAACCCAGGAATGCCCAGCAGAGGCTGCCGTTAGGGAAGGAAGTTAGTATTTTCCAAGGAAAGCGAGCCCAGCAAAATGCTGTTGTGATTACTTCACTCAATCCCAACATGCCCACCTATTCAATGTTAGAGAAACCTTTTAAATCTAGAAATATAGCAGCCACCTCATACCTTAGCTTATTCAGGAATCCCCAAATTCCAAAAGGCAAAATTAGAAAGCAAAAAATAATCATTAGTACAATAATTGGAAACCAAAGTTTCTCTCCTTTCATTCACTGTAATTTGAAAAGAAAAAGAACCTTGAAAAGTAATGAAATATTCTAACTCACAGATAAAATGTCATCTAAGTCATTATATTTTCATAAATGTACAACTAAACAGTATGACTAAAAAATAATTTTTAGAAAACGGATAAACAGATAAACTGATTATTCCTTTTTGGCATTCACTCTGACAAAGAATATAGAATATCCACATTCTATTAAAACAGAAAAGTGAGTTGTCCAATTTTCATAACCTAGAAAATCCCTTTTTTCCTAAATAAATTTCTTTGTTTACCCTTTTTTAAGATTAAAATATAATATTTTGATTATCAAAATACTGTTATTATCATTTAGCAAATAGAATAAAATTAAATTGATTTGAGAATTTTTGGAAAAAAAATTGTATCTGAAAGGTATGCTTTTCAATGAAAAGGAGAACAATTTAAAACAACTTGGACTCTATTTGCTTATTAAAGACAACCCCATTGAATTTAAAAAATTCTACAAAATCAGGACACCAAATTATTAATGAAAGCTTATCAACTGCATGGTACATGGCAACATGCTAATCTACATTAGACAACACTGTGGTTTCAAAATCATAAACAGCAAGAAATGAAGGAGACTGGAACTGACATTAACCACACTGAACAGTAAGGAACTTTCATCCCAAGTTAAAGCAAGGCACATGAGGGCAGTGAAAACCCAGAAGGAAATTAACAACAGTGAAAAGTTTAATATGAGGTAGGAACACTCTCAAAAAATATCTCATTTAATCCTCACAACAAACTTTAAAATACATATAATCCCATGCAAAACAAGAGGCCACAAAAATCTCAAAAAAAAATAAAATAATTTGTCCAGGGTCTCCTAGCAATGGCTCAGTGGAGCCTTCATGCATGTGTATTGTGAGCTGTAACGCACAGCCTCGCCATGCCAGGTCTCCATTGTGTTTTAAGATCACACTGTATTTTTGAGCCCCTCCCCTCCCCCAGACACTGATGGCCATGTTAGCAGAAGTGGCATGCTGCCAAAGGACTGAGGGAGTTCACAGCCAGATCCTGAGGCTCAGATTTGCATATGTGAGTAAAAAAGCCAGAAGCAAAATTGCAGAGTTGGCAGAGATGTGGTAGTTACTGCCTGTATCTACTTGCCCCTGAAGCACCCTCATGCCTTGCAGATGCCTGACACCTTTAGGGGGCCCAAGCCCTGAAAAGGAGGGGCCCTCCCAGCCTTGCCTCCTCCTACCGCAATACAGTTTGCCTTGAATTCTAATCACCTGTGTGCCCTCCTCACCATGGTCTCTGTTAGATTGTGAACTCCTTAAGGACACAGAGTATCTCATTTCCCTATTCCTTGTTGCACTTAGCTCAAAGTAGGTGCTCAGTGAGTATTTTTAGAGTAAATTTATGAATGAGCAACTGGACCTCCCTCCCATCCCTTATCAAAATATTCAAGGCCTGTCTTTCCACTCTACAGTTCTCTGATCTTTGCTCCTTAAGTTGTCAAACAACTAATAATATGTGCTGTTAATGTATCAACAAATGATTGACTGCTTGACCCTTTCAGGGTCTATATGTCAGTGTTGCTGTGTGTAGGTGTATGTGTACGTGTTACATTTGAAGACGAAACACCCAATCTTTGCAGTATATCCACTGGCTGCTTTAAACTCAGGAATCTGAACACAGGCTATTAGAGACAGAATGGGGAGCAATAAGAACACCTGGGGCAGAGCCAGCATAGCAATACCTGTACCTAGAGTGCTCTGGGTGACAATAGCAGAAAACTGCAGGCGGACAGGGCAGTGAGTGCTGATACCCCACCTCATTTAATCTACACAACAACCGTTGAGGTAGGTACTATTCCAATTTTATTGAAGAAAAAAAAATTAGGTCCAGAGAAGTCATATGTTATGCCAAGACCAGACATGGAGTAAATGGTAGAGGAAGGATGCAGTTTGGGCCTGGCGATAACTCCTTTACTATGCCCGCATGCCTCAGTCCTCAAAGTTACTGTCCATGCAGAGGCTGGAGGACTGAAGACTTAACTCTATTGCAAGGAAGTTTTATCATGAGGACTAGAGCTGTTAACTCGCTCAATAACCTCAGTAAAGATCTCATTTGATAAGAAATTTATTTTATACCCCCTCAAGATATTTTGATTCTATCTAAGAGGAATGGTATAAGCATAAAAATTTACAAGAATCTTGTTGATTAAATGGATGTAGTGGAAAGGGTGTGAGACTGAAAGAGGGGAGGAGGACCTACGCCTAGCCTCTGACACTATGTAACCCTGGGTCTCTTGCTAATCAGTCTGGAATTCAGTTTTTCTCAGCTCTGAGACTGTGATGATGGCACCTAGTTTTTAGGATGGCTGTGAGAATTATATGAGCTAATGCATATAAAGCACACGGTAGAGGTTCAATGAATTACAGCTCTTATTATTATGTTGGAAGCCCCGTTATATTAACAGAGGTTGTCATTTAAAAAGAAATTGATGAATACTGACAGCCAATCCCAAGATCTCTGAGAGGAATCCATACTCAACCGACCTCAGTTATTTTCTGGTAACCAAAATGAAGTATGATTCTGTAAGGAATTTCACAAAGTCTCCCACGATTATCCTGTGGTCACGATGACAGCAGGGCTTTGTACAGTCAGCGACAGTACAATATGGTTTGTAAATTATTATCTGTCAATCTGGTAGTCAGTTTCTAGTGCTTTGCAATGGGCCCACTCAATTTTTAGAAATGTATTTCTCTTATGACTACAAGTAACATGTGTTCACTCTTGAGAATTTGAAAAAATCTTAAAAATTATAAGGAAAAAAGGAAAAGCACCTCAATGTTACCATTGGTGTGTATCCTTCTAGCCTTTCACTCTCTTTCTTAATCTCAAAGTGTGTGTGTATAGATGCATATACAAATACATGCACAACCACAAGTTGGTTTTGTATTATATAAGCTTTATTAACATGCCATTTATATAAAAAAATTTTATGACTATTAAACATTTTTCTGAAACATGGTTTCTAATGGATGCCTCATGTTGCAGCTTACGAATTGATCATATTTTATGCAACCAAATTTTAACCAGAGTTTTAATTTTGTCTTTAATATTATGTCATTTTAAATGTCAATAATTAAAATCATTACATACAAACTTTTGAGCATATTTCTGATTATTTTCTAAAATAATTTTGTTTTCTGTGATAAATTTGTGAATTTCCTAGAAAAAACACAATGTACATGTTCATGACTTTTGATATATGTTTCAACATTATCCCTCAATGTTTCAATTTTGCTTATGAGACTACCCATTTTACTCAAATCCACAAGCTCAGGTATTATCATAAAAGGTCTACCAGTTTGATAGGTCAAAAATGCTAACAAATTATTACTTTGATTTATGCTTCCTTTATGACTGGTGAGTTTGAGTGTTTTTATATAAATATTGAACGTTTGTATTTCCTTTTTAGAGGACTGTCTGTTCATAAACTGTTTCCATAATTTAATTGGCCTTTATCCATAATTTCAAATAATTTGGAAGAACTCCTAAAAGATTAAGGGCATGACTCTTTTGCCAGTATATATAGTAAATATTTTTTCCAGTTGATCACTTGAGTTTTTTTTATTTTTTCTTAAAGGGTTTTGCTTTTTGACATATATATTGACATTTTTCATTTAGCCAAATCTATCAATTTTTCCAAAAGAAAAGCAATAGCAAGACTAATGTAAAACAGATAACCTAAAAAGGTAGCAGAAATAAAACAAATGTATTAACACTTCAGTTTTAACCAAAAAAAAATGTAAATTGTTTAAACTTTCTTAGTAGGAATAATAACCTCAAAGTGAGTAAAAAAAAAAAAAAAAAAAACCTAAATCCACCTTTATAGAAACATCCATTGAAAATACTATTTAAGTAAAAGGATAGTTAAAAATGTATCAATTAAGGGCAAATAATAAGCAAATAGCATTTGTAACATTGTGTAAAAAACAGAATTCAAGGAAAAAAATAAAAACAGTAAGAAGACAAAGAAGCGCACTTTACAGAAATGCAGGAACAACCTGCAAGAAATATAGTCACAAAACTACAAGTTGGAGAGTCAAGATCAAAATACGTAAATCAAAACTATTAGAAATTCAAAGAGAAATCAACAGAAATATAATGTTACTAGAATAACAGAATTTACCCCTCAGTCATTGACAGTTCAGATGAGCAAACAAGAAACCAAAGATATAATTCTGAATAAGCTCACTAATAAGTATAAGTAGATACATTTCAAACTCTATAGCCAGAAAAGTACATCTTTTTTCCCAAGCACTTATTTAAAATTTATAAAAAATAGCATCCTACTCACAAAGAAAACAAGACTTCTAAAAAAATAGTTATACAGTATACAATCTGATCACAAAGCAGTAACACTGGAAATTATTAACAAAGCATAAACAAATAGAATGAAATAGGTTGGAGCTCTTTAAGAACAGTCATCCCTCAGTATTCACAGGGTATGGGTTCCGGGACTGCCCTCCTTCCCCGATATCAAAATCCATGGATGCTCAAGTCTCTGATAGAAAATAAAGTAGTATTTGCATAGATCTTATGTACATCCTCCAGTATACTTTAAACCATCTCTAGATTTCTTATAATACCGAATACAATGTAAGTGCTGTGTAAATAGTTCTACTGTATTATTTAGGGAATAATGACAAGCAAAAAGTTTGTACATATTTAGTATAGGGGCAATTTTTTTTTTTCAAATATTTTCAATCCATGGTTGAGGGATTCCATGGATACAGAACCCACAGACATGGAGGGCTAGCTGTGAACACTTTTCAACAGTTAATATCAAATAAAAAATTAAAACTTTATTTACAAATTAAATCCAAATTGTTGCCAGAGTCAAATTCAAGACTTTAAATGCTTTAATTATTAAGTTATTTTAAGCAAAAAGATTTTAACCCTGAATTTGTGCCTCAAATGGCAATTTGTACAAGCACAGAAAGGAGGTTTCTCATAGCCACAAGCTCATTAAGAACTTGCACTATAAAAAATTGCACAAAGAAACCAGCACAATCTTGAACTATGTTAATAGGCTCTGAATGCCCAAATGCAAGACAAGGATGATCTCTATTCTACTGTAATGCTGTCGCCTCCACTCCTCTTCTACATCCCACCCCAGCAACAAAAGATATCACATGGCTCAAGGGTGGGAGAAATGAAGACATACTAAAAAGATTTGGCAGAGTAAGGCAATCTCACACCTTTTTCCTGCCCCACTTTAAGAGTTAGCACAGCGTAAGACATGGTAGGGTGGGGCAAGGTTGGTGGGCACCCTGTTGAAAAGCATAGAAACATGATCAATGCTTTCTTCATCTCTCACTTTTTTTTTCTCAAATGGACGGTGCTGTTAGGGAGATGTGCATTTGGGGCTGGAGAATTTCTTTTTAGGAAGCACTGTTGACTTTAGGCAGAGAGGACTGGACCATTAGGATGAAGACCTGGGAAAGGATGCAAGGAGGATCTGGCTGCATGTCAAAGCCTCTTGGGTCTGTTCGTCACAGGTGACAGGAAAAGGGAGTGCTCAAGTTTTCTTCTAACTAGTTTCTCATGGTAGAAAAGTCAGGAAGGGATTCAGGGTAGAATGATCAAAGAAGGAAGAAGGTTCATCTGGATGAGATGACCTTGAGATGCATTTTGTGGGTACCTTGACAGTACAGTGGGTGGCAGGATGGCAGACACACGCAGGCAATAAGAATACCCAGGTCATTGGTCAGGCCACGTCAAAGAACTGTATTAAGGGGTGGGTGCTACAATTTAAGTAAAGAATGTGATAAATTGGAAAAGGGGACAGGGAATGATAAAGGGTCTGAAAACCACATTCTATGGGGAAAGGTTGATGGTTAGCCTGCAAAAATGTAAACTGGATCAGTGGTCTTCATGTCTGTAAGCATATGAGAGGCTTCCATGTCTCCATTGTTTCAAAGGGCAAACAAGGAGGAAAACAGTGCAAATTATGGGGTAGCCAAATTTGCCTCCTAATGAGGACCATTATAATAATTCTAAAATGAAAGCATTGCCTTATGGAGCTAATGAGGGCCTGCCACTGGATGTGCCAAAGCAGAGATTGGAAAAGATTATCTTATTCATTTAAACAAATCCATGTCATTTCTTCTATCATTCATTCATTCATTTTATTGACCACTTACTTGGACCACGCCTATGCTAGGTGCTGGGGAGACCAGGAAGATTAAAACATGGTCTGGCAAATAAGCCCTTATCTTCCAGAGGAGTTTGATACAGTATGAAAAGGGTGGCAGGAAGGAAGCCAACAGAAGTGGAACACAGGCAACCTGGCAGGGCTTGACTCCAGAAGTCATTGTAGGAGAAGGGGCATAGGAAAGATGCACCAGACCTCAGAACCAGAATCAGTCCCTCTAGACTCCCTCCCCAGTGTGGCAACCGCACAGGCCACAGCCCTGCCAGAGGGAGAGCTCCCCAGGTCTAAGAGGGTATTTTGAAAGTGATAAGTTTTAAAGCCTGGAATCTACATTGAAGTCTTCTCCTCAACCCTAGCAGTACCAACATATAAACAACCAACTCAGGCAATTAAATGCTAATAGCCTTATAAAAAGTTGAAACTGAAATTTATTGCTGTAAATGTAAACCCCACTAGATGCTCATATAGTTTACACTCACCAAAGTGGCTGGCTACCATCCTAACAGCAGCATCTGCATGGGTGCAAAAGGGAAAACAAAGCCCAAGTTGATGTTTTACCTTGGGATGGCATAAGGAGGGGACTCTGATGGATGTGCCAGCATCAGCCTCATAAAAATAACTGGGCATATAGACACGAAAAGGAAAAAAAGTAAGCAGAGTGATGAAGATAAGGTTAAGTACATATCACCAGCATCTACTTTGAGCCAGTACAATATACCACAATTGTTTTCCATTCCATAATATTTTCCTGTCAAATATTATCCTCCGGGTAACATGGTAAGATCGACAATGTGGGTAAGCCTCAAATAGTGAGGACACTCCAACCTCTGAGTTCTCATTCTCTCTTCCCTCTCTCTCTCTTTCCTAGATAGACAGATAGATAGATAGATCAACATCGCCAAGTCAAAGTTTGTAGCCTTTAACTTTTATCCACCCTGTGGTCATTATCAAAATGGAAATTCTTTGAGAAAATAACATTATTCCATCAGACATTGATACTCTCTTGGGCCGGGTGCTAACGGGGTACCATGGCACTCCAAAGCTTGACTTGAAGGGTGTTGAGGAAATAAAATGCAAATCTTTGTAAACTGGTGAGCATGGTCTTGGCCACATAGTAGGTGCTCAGGACAGCTGGTTTCCTCCTTTCACAGCCCTACTTCTTCTACTCTTCTTCTCCCCTAAATAGGGTAAAAGAATCACATTTCTGGAGTCATGATAATTCTCCATGGAAGTGGCCCAGCGTCTGGGATAATGACAAACACAGACTCTTTATGTGTCACTATTCTTTGCCATAATACATTATTGTGCCAATTGTATACTACCCTCTTCCTCTTGGCACATGGTAGGGCCTTAAAAAATGCTAATGCCCTCCCTTTCTCCTTCCTCCAGAAGGAAATGAGCTTGATTTCTCTTCCACTTAACTGCATCAAGTCCAACTCAACAAATATTTAGTGTCTTTTAAATATTAATACTATGTGTTTTGCTGAGCTCAGCAACTTGAGGTTACAAAATGTACAACTATGGAGTTGCTGGACATCTAATAATTCTGAGAGACTCAAGCCAGGCTAAGTGGAGTTGGGGGTTTTCACTGAACTCCTGACTTTACCCTAAGGTCCAGGGAAGACACTGTGAGTCAGCCTTCACTCGTACGTATTGTAGGGTCTTGCACATGCTCAAAATGCTTTTTTTGTTTTATCACAGTTCTAGATTTTTATGAAACACAAAACTGTTGCCTTTGGAGCTCAGATTAACCCAGTTTGCTGAGGCCATGACTAAGTTTATCTGATATCAAGGGTTTGGCAATGCAGACGTTAAAATGCAGGCACATCTTTTCCTGTAAGCACAGGGTGTGGCTAAAGCAATAAACCTGATTTATTTCCAAATAATTTAAAAATGACTTGCATTTTGAAAAATTAGCTCATGATGACAAAATTACCAGCTCAAGAAAACTCCTTGCCATCCAAGCACCTCTTCTGCTGATTGCTTTAGACTATTCTCTCCAATATATTTTGATTTGTGCTTCACTGCACATCTCTCATTGTGCAATGGTTTAAAGTTTTAAAGCAATGATGTTGTGATTATAAGAGAGAGAAGCAAGACATATTCTATAGTAGTCCAAAATTTTCAAAAACACGAAAGATGAAAGATGTGTACTCTAATTCAACCTTCAGAGAAGTTAAGAGGTGGTAGGTATGCAAGCAGGTGGGCTCGGTCACCAACCAACAAGATCACAGGCTTCTTTCTAAGGTTTCCAACCTTTCATTCTTGCAGAGCATTTTTTCAGGAAGGTAATATCATACTGATGCCTTATCCCCAAAGCAACTCTCTCCTTCTTCTGAGGGAAAACTATCTCAGTAATTTAAAGATTTTAACTCATAACATCTAACATTTACTGAGTCTGTGCCATGCAATTTACATAAATTATCTCATGTGAGATAGATAATATTATTATGTCTCCTTTACAGATGAGAACATTGAGGTTTAAGAAGTCACTGAAGCAATACTACTAACAAAACCCAGAGCAGGAATCTGACCCAGGCTTCACTGAACCTAAAGCCACACTCTTATTTGCTGTCCTGGTCTTCGATGAGTAGAAGAAACTCTTTCAAGTTAGAACAGCCTGGGCCACTATGATCCCCGGAACAACCAATCTCTCTTCTTGTACTCTAGGCTAAAGTTTTTTGATCAACTAGAATAGAATACACTCATATCCCTACACACACATTTTTCACATAGAAAGTCTTCATGAAAATACATAGAAAATAAAGATATTTACTCACAGCCACATCTTTGAAAAAAAAATTGTACATTACCACACAGGGCTAGTCTTAAATGTCAATTATAAAGTGATTATCAATTTCTTGCAATTTTTATAATTCTAGTAAATCTTTTGTCCCTTCTCAAAAAATATCACATACTGAGGGTGGAAAATATGCTGTATGAGGTCCATTCTTTGGCTGAACATTGCTCTTTTTGTGGTACCCCTCTTTTAAAATGCAAATATTACCGGAAGTGTAACATACTAAATTATGAACAACTTTGTATAACTAGTTTTATTATAACCCGCAGTTCCCATGAGCCAAGAAGGCATTCAGGGTTCTTGAACACACAATGGGCCTCAGCAAAAAACAGAACAACAAAAAAATCTAGTAAGCAGCTAGGGTTTGTCTCAAAACAAGTGAACAGAGAATGACCAACATGCAAGGCGCATGGTACATCTTTTGTTTAAGGGGAGAGCTAAACATCTCTGTTTTCTTAATAGTAGCAGTAACTTTCTTAATATAATTTTGATACCTAAGTTATTTACAAATGTTACCTGTGGCTTCTGGGCATTTGGAAAAACAACATTCTCAGATTCTATACCTAATGATTACTTTGCTTGTAATAAAACACTCCAGGATGTTTTCTAAACCTTTGTAATGAGTAAAAAGCTAGACCCGGACTGCCACTTCTGGGGAGGTGGAGTAGATATGATTTTCCACGTTCCTCTTACTAAGGACAACACAAACCAGGGACATTGTATAGAAAACAAACATAAGAAGACTCTGAAAGATGGAGAGAAGAAGGAAGACTCGCTTTGGGAATCAGGACCCAGGGAATAGCACAGTGGTAAGATTCCTGGATTTTCTTTTTGCTTCATATGTCCCAGGTTGGAAGGTGAAATGTTAACAACCTAAAAATGCCATTGGATGCATAAAAAAAAAAACAAGAACTCAAATGTTTGCTCTCTCTAGCCAGAGGATTAAGAAAGGCAGCCTAGAAAGAAAGACAACTTTTACACAATGCCTTTTCTACTCTAGCCAAATATCAGAGGAAAAATTGTGGCACCATCCTACCCATACCAGCAAAGCCAAGTGGAAACCTAGACTTCCACACTCCTGAGGCTATAACAAGGCACCCCAATACCTCCACCACGATGGTATCAGAGAGGGCTAAATAGGGAGCTAAGGCTTTCATCCACTGGCAGGTAATGAGCCCCCAAGCCCACACAGCGTCCATGGAGACCATGCGGGATACCTGACTGCCACCCCCAACCAGCAGCAATGAGGTGGTCCTCTCCCTGTTGGGGTGGTGTTAGAGGAGGCATAGTGGAAAGCCAGGTCTTTCACTATTGCCCAGTGCTAACAAGGCCACAGCACCACTCTCAGTGGAGACCTCAGTGGGAGTGACAACCCCCATCTCCACCCAGCAGTAATGAGGAACCCCAGTGTCAAGAGAGGATGAGAGGGAAGCCTGAACTTCTACCTCCATTTGACAGTAATGAAGTGGGATTTTCCTGCTGGAGCAGTGTCAGAAAAAACAACTGAAACAGAATGTTTATATAAGATCCAGAGTCTTATAACTTAATTCTGAAAATGTCCAGGTGTTGATCAAAAATCACTCATCATACCAATAACCAAGAAGATCTCAAACTAAATAAAAAAGACAATCAATAGATCCCACTATCAATAAGACAGATATGTTAGAATTGTCTGACAAAGATTCTGAAGTAGCTATTGTAAAAACGCTCCAATAATCAATTGCAAACGTGTTTCAAACAGATAAAAATGAGAAAGCCTCATTAAAGAAATAGAAGAGATAAAGGAGTTAGAAGTTAAATACATAACTGAAATAAAAACTTAGCACATAAGCTTTAAAAGCAAAATGAAGAAGACAGAGAAAAGAATCAGTGAACAGAAAGGTTAAATGACAGAAAAATTACCCAATATGAAATATCAAGAAAAAATATACTGAGAAAAAAATGGACAGAGCTTGAGGGGCCTGTGGGACCAAAACAAAGCATCTAACATTTCTGTCATTAGAATTACAGAAGGAGAGGGGAAAGAGGGTGGTGCTGAAAAAGTCCTTGAAGTCATAATGACTGAGAAGTTCTAAAATTTGACAAGAGACATAAACTTCCAGACTTAAGAAGCTTAGCAAACCATAAACAGAATGAAGCCAAAGAAATCCACTCCAAAACACACAATTAAACTTCTGAAAACAAAAAATCAAGAAAAAAATCTTGAAAACAGCCAGAGAAAAACAATACCTTATCTACGGGGAAAACAATTCAAGTGACAGTGGAGTTTTTTTCCCTCAGAAATGATAGAGTCCAGAAAGAAGTGGCACAACACATAAAAAGTACTGAAAGAAAATAATCATCAGTCTGGAACCATATAACCAGAAAAAGTGTCCTCCAGGAATGAAGGGCGAATCAAGATGTTTTCCGATGAAAGAAAACGGAGAGTTTGTTACGAGCAAAGCTACTCTAAAAGTTTAGTTAAGTAGTTGCCTAAACAGAAAGGAAACAAAGAAAGAATCATGGAACATCAGGAATGAAAAACAGAATATGATAAGCAAATATATGGGGAAAAATGGGCTTTCTTCTTCCTTTTGAAGTTTCTAAATTAGTGTGATGGTCGAAGAAAAGTTCTAACACTGTTGTATTTCTAAGTAAGTATAAAGGAAATATAATTTAAGGCAATTATATTATAAATGAGGGGGTATAAACGGATGTAAAGGAAGGTAAGTTTTCTATACTTCACACAAACTGGTAAAATGATAATATATCTGAAGACTGTGATAAGTTATGAACATTTAATAGAATAGCTAGAGTTATAAGAAGAAATGTTTTTAGTTATACAAAGAGATACATTCAAAAGCACTATAAATGAATAAAAGTAGAATTCTAAAAAGTTCACGTAACCTGCAGGAAAGTAGGAAAAAGAGAACAGATTAATGAAAAACAGAGAGAACAAACAGAAAACAAAAATAAAATGGCATACTTAGCTTCTAACATATCAATAATTATATTAAATATAAATGTATCAGTTAAAACAAATAAAAGAAACTGAATTCATAATTTAAAAATTTCCTCCCTACAAAAATGTCCAGTAAAAATATTTTCACTGAAGAATTCTACCAAACATACATATAAGAATTAAAACCAATTCTACAAAATCTCTTCCAGAAAATAGAAGATAAGGGAACACCTTCCAAATTTTTTTGTAAGGTACCAAAAACAAAAGATGATACAATAAAAGAGAAAACTACAGACATATATTTGCTCATGAATGTAAATGCAAAAATACTTAACAAATTAAATTCAGCAACATACAAAAATAATTATAGACTGTGACCAAGTGGAGTTTATTCTAGGGATTCAAATCTAGTTCAATATTCAAAAATCAATCACTGTAATCTATCATATTAACAGGCTAAGAAGAAAAAATATATAATCATACCAATTAATGCAGAAAAAGCATTTGACAAAATTCAACACCCATCCATTATTTAAAAATAAAAAAATCACAGAAAAATTGGAATTAGAAGGGAACTTCCTCAGCTTGATCAAGAGCATTCACTCCTGTGAAAAGCAATTTGGAGATATCTCAAAGAGCTAAACATAGAAATACCATTTGATCCAGCAATCCCACTACTAGCCATCTATCCAAAGGAAAAAAAAGACATCCTATAATAAAAACATCTGCACCGGAATATTTATGGCAGCAGAATTCACAATTGCAAAGATGTGGAAACAAAACCCAGTGCCCATCAATACATGAGTGGATTAATAAAATGTGGTATATGTATATAATGGAATACTACTCAACTATAAGAAACAATGGTGAACTAGCACCTCTTGTATTATCCTGGGTAGAGCTTGAGCCCATTCTTCTAAGTGAGGTATCACAAGAATGAAAAAACAAGCACCACATGCACTCACCATCAAATTGGTACTAACTAATCAATGCTAAGGTGCTCACATAGTAGTAATATTCACTGGGTGCCCGTCAGGTAGAAGCAGGTGGTGGGGGTGGATAAACTCACAACAAACGAATGCGGAGTGCACTGTATGGGAGAAAGACACACTCGTAGCCCTGGCTTGGGTGAGGCTAAGGTATATATAATCAAAATGTTTGTATATGGTATAAGGTATATATAATACCTTATACCATATAAGGTATATGTAATCAAAATGTTTGTAGCCCTATAATATTCTGAAATAATAAAAAAAGGAGCATTTATAAAAAGCCTATAACTAGTATTATACATCATGGTGAAAGACTGACTGCTTTCCCCCTAATATCAGGAGCAAAAAAAAGATGTCCAATCTCACCATTATCTCAAACATTATGTTGTTTGAGAACAACATAATGCTGGAAGTTTTAGTCAACGGAATAAGATAATTAAAAGATATACAAGTCATATATGTCAGGAAGGAAGACATAAAACTGTCCCTATTTGCAGATGACATGATGATCTACATAGAAAATCTTAAGGAATCCACGAAAAAGTATACAAGAAATAATAAGGGAGTCCAGTAAAGTCACAGTATACAAAATAAATGCACAAAAAATCAATTATATTTCTATATACTGTCAAAGAACACATAGATACCTAAATGAAAAACACAATACCATTTACAATTGCTCCACAAAAATGAAATACTCAGATCCAAATCTAACAATACATGTACAGGATTTATATGCTGAAAATTACACAACACTGATGAAAGAAATCAAAGAATATTTAAATAAATGAAGAGACATACTGTGTGCATAGATTAGAAAACTGAACACAGTCAAAATGTCAATTCTTTCCAAAATTGATATATAAGTTTAATATCATTCCTTTTAAAATTCTAGTAACATTTCTTATAGATATGGATAAAAGAATTCTAAAACTTATGTGGAAAAGCAAAGGAACTAGGTTAGCTAAAATAATTTTGACAAATAAGAATAAAGTGGGATGGACCAGTCTACCTGATTTCAAGACTTACTACATAGCTAAGTAATCAAACCTGTGGTGTTTGTGTAGGGACAGATGCACAGATCATTAGAACACAACCTAGAAATAGATGCATACAAGTCCAGCTGATTTTTGACAAAGGTACAAAAACAATTCAATAGAGGAAAGATAGTCTTTCCAACAAATGATATCAGGGAACTGGGCACCCATACACAACAAAAGAAAAGGGAACGGGGAGGAGGAGGAGGAGTAGACGGGGAAGAGGAGAAAGGGTAAGAGGAAAGGGGGAAGGGGGAGAAGAGGAGAACACTAGGATATGTATTATTATCAGGACTAGTACTAGAATATATACATATTTTTTAAAAACTCTGAAAACCCAGCAACAACAAAATCTTACTAGAAAATGAGCAAAGACATGAACAGACATTTTACTGGGGAGGATATACAGATGGCAAATAAATACCTGAAAAAAATGTTCAACAGCCATTAGAGAAATACAACTCAAAACTACTACAAATTAAAACTAATGAGATATCACTGCACACCTATCAGAATGGCTTAAATAAAAAGTAGTGACAACACCAAATGCTGGCAAGTATACCAAAAAACTGGATAATTTATACATTGCTGTTGGGAATGTAAAATGCTACAGCCACTCTGCAAAACAATTTGGCATTTTCTTTAAATATGCAATTACCATGTGGTTTAGCAATTGTACTCCTGGGCACATTTTCTCCCCAGAGAAATAGAGTGAGTTATGTTTACACAAAACCCTGTATGCAAATTTTTATAGCAGCTTTATTTGTAATAGCTCAAAACTGGAAACAACCTTAATGGTTTCAACAGGTAAATGATTAAACAAATTGTGATGTGTTCATACCATGGAATACTACACAGCAATAAAAGAAAACTATTAATACTGCCACACAGAAAAATCTGGATGAATCTCCAGAGAATTGGGCTGAGCAAAAAAATCCAGTCAGAAAAGTTTACATACTGCAAGATTCCACTTATATAAAATTCTTGAAATGACAAAATTATAGAAAGGGAGAACAGATTAGTGGTTGCCAGGAGTTAAGGAGTGGAGGGGAGCAGGTAAGAAATGGGCATGGCTATAAAAGGCAACATGATGCCCTTGCACTGATGGAAATGTTCGACATCTTGACTGCATCATCAACTTCAGCCTCTCAGTTGTGACATTGTGCTCTAGTTCTGCAAGATGTTAGCATTGGGGAACACTGGAAAATGGACACATGGGCTATCTCTATTATTTCTTACCATTACATATGACTTTGCAATTTTTTTCAAGCAAAAAGTTTATTAAAAAAAATAATACTGAGAAGTTGTTGAAATGAAATAAACACAGGTTATTAAAAAATATACATTTTTTTTTTTTTTGAGACAGAGTCTCACTCTGTTGCCCGGGCTAGAGTGAGTGCCATGCAGCTCACAGCAACCTCAAACTCCTGGGCTCAAGCAATCCTTCTGCCTCAGCCTCCCAAGTAGCTGGGACTACAGGAATGTGCCATCATGCCCAGCTAATTTTTTTTCTATATTTATCTTTAGTTGGCCAATTAATTTCTTTCTTTCTATTTATAGTAGAGAC